>CAEFZY010018392.1:0-118393 GCA_903066815.1 Brachyrhaphis roseni | reverse complement strand
GACATATTTTTGCCTTTTTGCATCAGCTCTCTCCAAAGACGCGTCTTTGTCTTGTTTGTTTGTTTTGTCTTTGTCTTGTTTGTTTGTCTTGTCTTTGTCTTTACTATCTGTTGTGTCTCAGGTAATGAATGTATGTCTCTGTTCTTCTGCAGTTTTGTTATTTCACATGCTGTTTTCTTCTTTTATTAAACCATGTAATTTCTGTGACGTCATCACGCATTGTTGTACTTCTGTGACCAGCACGTCGTTCTCCGAGAGGACCCGGATTTAGGGAAGAGAGAGAGCCTGACTTTTTCTAAAAGTTAACTTATTTAAATACTCTTTTTCTTAACAATAACCGTGAAGGAAAATTAATAAATCTGTAAGCGTTTGTGCAAAGGTAAAATTTTACGACCACATATAGTTTCACACAGTAAACAGCTCGGTGACAAACTGATTCCACGTCGAACTGCTTTGTATGCAACACCAAGAGGATAAGTTTGAGAGTCACTTTGTGCTACACTAACGTGTCCAGTGGCTCTCCTGGTGGAGAGAAAGCTGGTCAAACCTGCTGGCGCCCATCTGGATTATGGGAAATGAAGGAATTTGTCATGAGAAATGTATGCAATTAGTACGCTCCATAGATCTACAATACAAAAGGAAGGTTTAGAAGACCAAAGAAAGCTATAGATGGCTAAGGAATGTTCTCGAAGGCTAAAGGGTTAGCACCTTCTTTAGCCTAGAAAAGGATTAAACATGTTCTAGAATAATCATAATTATTTTGTCTTTAAACAGATGAATCATCCAAGGCTCCCACAACAGAAGGGAAGCCATTAGAAAGCCTGTTTCTAGTTTGACATAAGTCACAAAAAGTGCTGCAATCAAATCAGACATAAAACAAAAGTTTTTGTTCAACAATCAAAACTTCAAAGAAGGCATAAATCTAACACGGCATAAAACACTGAACACTCCCGTTCCCACAGTAAGAACATGATGCAGTGGGAACGCATTTCTTGGCAGAGACAAGGAAGTCTAATCCAGGTGATATGAAGATGGATGGAGCCAAATACAAGGCAAATACTGGAGTCGGAGGACAGGACAGCAACAGAACACACATCCAGGGTTACAAAAGAATAGTTTAGATCACAGCAATTTCATCAGGGTGGCCCAGTTAAAGTCCAGACCTCTATCCAATTAAGAATCTGTGGTCAAAAGTTAAAAACGCATATTAACAGAAGCATCCAATCTAAGAAAGATGGAGCAATGTTACAAAGAAGAATGGGTTAAAATGTCCGTCTGTACAAAGCTGGTAGAGAAATACCTCAGAAGATGCATAACGGTAACAAAAGCTGGTTTTAAAAGTATTGGGCAATCATTGTACCATTTGGATTTAATTTCCTAAATATATAGTTTGTTTTGGTGTTTCACAAACATCCAATACAACACATTGCAGTTTGTGGCTGTAATAATGCAAAAATGTCAAAAAGTTTAAGCTGGTTGTAAACTTTTCAGAAATGATTCCATGTATATATAGACAGAGCAGACAGAGCCTAGATGAGCTTAACTCCACATTCAATACACACAAAATGCTGATTATACACACAGACACACACACACACACGCAGCGCAGCACGGAAACCAGGCAGTAGAGCATGACAGGAGTCAACCCCACATGTGGGAGGAAAAAGGTGTAAAAAAAAAAAAAAGAAAAAAAGAAAAAGAAAAGCATAGACAGGGAAACCGCTCTGCCGTGCATTCTAAAATGCCATCTCCAGCAGCTTGGTTCAAAAACAGCATACAGCAGCATTTACACACACACACACGAGGCTCCTGTATGTACGCATTCACACATACACAAACAGCAGGCTTCCTTAAACTGGAGGAAGACTTTATAAAGGTTGGAGTCGTCGAGTTTTATGCAGTTCATAAACTCCTGGAAGAAAACCATTAAGACCTCCAGAAGCTCTCTCTCTGTCGTTTTAAAATAGATGCAATGATATGTTTTTGAGCTTTTTCTGTCCCTTTCCATCTGGAGATATATTTAAAATAAAAACCTTGGTTTCCCCAGTTTGTGATAGGTGCCAACAATCTCCTGCAAACCTTATACACATGTTTTGGTTGTGCCCCCAGCTCAAGAGTTTTTGGACAGAGATATTTGTTGTTATATCAGACGTGGTTGGCAGAAAAATTCATCCGAACCCCCAGAGTGTTTTGTTTGGGGTGTTTTCGGGGCCATCTCCTTTGTCCTCTTCCCAAGAAAATTCTTTGTCCTTTATGACCATTATTGCAAGGAGGATAATTCTTCTTAAATGGAAATCACCACAACCTCCTTCTTTTATACATTGGTTGAGGGATATTGTTTATTTTCTTAAACTTGAGAAAATTAGGATGTCACTACGGGGTTCCTCTGACAAATTTGCAGAAATCTGGCAGCCATTACTACGATTGGTTGGTCAAGTTAATTTTCATTCTGTCCCAGTCTAGTCCTTTGTGTATGTATCTGTCTGCTCATCCTGTGTCCTTTTTCTCGGATTTTCCCTTTCTTATGGTTCCATATTTACTTTCCTGGGCACAAACTGTACTTTTTTAGGTATGGCAGAATGCATCTTAATTTTATTTATTCCAAAACATTTTTTTTTTTTTTTTGTCTTTTTCCTTATGACTTTTTCTTATTGCCTGGGAGTGATTGGAGGTCGTTTTGTTGTGTTTTTTGTTTTGTTTTTATAACTTAAGGGAATTGTATGGTTTGTTTTATATGTATCACATTGTAAATGTATGGCTATGCAAGTCCTGTTAAAAACCAAATAAACAAAGTTTTCAAAAAAAAAAAAAAAATTAAAAACTCTAGTGATGAAAATCCATGGTTGAGAAAAAAGAAATGCAGTGTTCTTGCTGAGATAACCAGGTAAAAAAAAGAATGAAAGAAAGAAAAAAAACTTTTCTTTCTCTTTGTGCAAAACAACTGCAGGAAAGTATATTTGATCTGACAGCCGTTCCAGGCTTGTTCTCTTCTGATACCTTTTTTTTTTTTTAAAAATTCTGCTGATAAAGCCCCCACTTACCTGCAGGTGTTGGACAGTGAACACGACGGGCTCGGAAAGGTACACCTTATTGCTCTCCTTGTTAATCGACGCTGTGATGACCGGGGAGTTCACGATAACAGAGTAATTTGGATAGACCGCCTCGCTGTTCAGTCTGACGCTGGCGTTCTCCGTCGGCAGGTAGGAACCTAAGTTCCTGTACAGCACAAAAGCCATCCTGATCTCACCTTTAAGAAAAGAGATGGACAAGATGCTCTCAATATACTGTATGTAAAAAAAAATAATAAAAAAACACTGAATGGGATTATTTAGTGGCGTTTTTATTTTTTTTTATAGCTGTGCATAGATAGTGCAATACAGTTAGATAATGGTGTAAGTATTACCACTGTAGAATTTCAAGGATGTAAAAAATGTTTGAAAAAAAAAGCAAAAACACACAAGTGGACATACTTAAGATAATTCTCATCATCTGCCTTATATGCTAAATCAACAATGACATGTTGTTTTACGGGGGTTATTTATTAGTGCTGTGAAGTGTTTCAGTCCTCAAATTTTATCATCAAATAAAGATAATCACACTAGGTTGTTACAATTATAGTGCTCTGTTCTGCAGGGATTTACGTGAATAAATACCACAAATTTTTTAGATTGAAGTCCTAACTGCAAGTTAAACGCTTAGAAAAATAAAACGGAGCAATACTCTGCTTTATTTCACTTTTTTTCACAAAAAAGGGAAAAAAAGCAAGCACGCATTTTTAAACATTTATGGTAAACAGTGAATGTGTTTACAAAAGAAACCAATGATATTCAGTTAAGCAGAGACTGAGAAGGGTCACAGATGCCCTAGTAAGTATTAGTGAAAGAGAGTCCATGAAACTTGTCTTCTACCATTTCTGCCGTGCTGTTTCAGAGTGCTGGCTGACAGCTGGATGGCGTTTCCATGTTGCTCTGACTGAGGAAACGTCAGATCCGCAAGGTTTCCATCCGTGCTGAGCCTGGCTACCTCCAACTCTGAAAAAAAAAAAAGAAAAAAAAAGAAAAGAAAACGTACACCTTAATGTCAAATCATTGCTTTACACATGACATCATCTTTGCTTTACAGACTCTTGTAGCAAGCATGTTTTCTCACAAAGTGCTTCAAAGTAGAACACAGGCTTGAATACTTGAGGAGTTAATAACGTTTTCTAAAAAGCTAAAAAAAAATAAAAATGCTGACATACTTTAAAGAGAAATAATGAGAAATTTTTATACTTCAAACTGAAGCCGCGTCTCCAAGCAACTGGTCTGACATATTGAGGTAGATTACCCTGCCTCTCTTGTATTGTCGGCATCTAATTTCACAATTCTAGTTCGTTAGCACATTCCTGATTACAACCGTGTAAAGTGTTAGATAAAGTTTCTAATTAAGGACTAATTATACCTTTGGTGTATTGCTATCTTGTGCTTCTGAGTGATTTGGTGATTTAGCCTGCTGCTTTTTATGGTGAAAACAGCCCCCTCAGATCGAGTAAACAACATGGCGACAAGTCAGATAAAAAACAAGAGCGCCTGGATGAGAAGCTAAAAACGGGTAAGAAGTGCTGGGGGGAGGTTGGAAATAAAAAAAAAAGAGGAGAGAGCAGTCAGAGAAGCAGAATGGATGAGATGGGAAATGAGAGGATGCGTTGAAAGGAGAGGACTGGAGTGGAGACAGATGGAAAAAGACTATAATGTTTTGCTGAGTTTAATAGATGGGGCTCAGAGGAAAGAGATACCGAGGTGCAGAGGAGAGAAAATGGAGGCAGACATAAATACAGACAGTGATGCACAGAGAAAGAAAGACACACAGGTGATGTGTCTGTAACTCACACTTGCACCGAACCAAACCACCTACAATACGGTGGCATGCAAAAGTATTCCTGGATGTATTTTTTTGTGATTTTATGTGACAGATCGACACAAAACAATGCAAAATTGTAAAGAGGGAGGAAAAAATATGCATAGTCTTCTACTCTTCGCACATGCACATACAATTCCGTGAAATAACTTGGGAATTGAGAATATTTGGAAGAAGATACTCTGGTTTGATTAAAGCCAAATATACTCTTATGTCTAAAACAAACAAACAAAAAAACCCTAAGCTCGTGATCTCCACTATAATAAATGATGGTGGCAGCATCATGAAGATTAAAGAAAAAAGCTTTAAAAAGATGATTTGAGTTGAGCGGAGGATGCATAACACTACATAAAGGTTAATTTTTAAAATATGAAACCTCTAAAAGATTGCAAAAAAATGTATAATGGTGCAGCGATTCACTTTAAATCAGGACAAAAACATACAGCCACAGGTACAATGAAAAGCTTTAACCTGACACCCCAAAATAAAAGTCAATGTAACTGATATGAAAAAATATGTATACGTGTGTGTAGTGGCAAGACCTTTATGTTGCTGTTCACAGTCTTATTGAACTATTATGCAAAGACAGTAAGACATGCACAGCTAGTAGACATGGACCTTACAGGAATGACAAAACATGGCTCCGCAAATTATTGTTTCACAGGCCTAAAGACAAATGGATGCCGCACTTTTCAGATTAGAATTTTATTTTTTAATTTTTTTTAAAGGAAGTATAAAATTGACTGAAATCACACAGGAAGCCAGTGATTGTGACAATTTTTCAATGAGCTTCTTGTGAGTTCCTGAAAAACTTGTGGGGCTGAAAATATAAACTATTTACAAGCCAAAAAAAAAACACATTTTGAAGCAGCCAACCTTGAATAAATGACCAATTTTTATTCAGGTAGCAGTTATCTTAAAAAAAAAATATTAAAAACTCTAGTGATGAAAATCCATGTTGTAACGTGAAAATAATTCCAGGGGTGTGAATACTTTTGTAAGGTATTGTAGGTGCAAGCAAACACTCCACATGCACTATTCCCCACGCCCAAACTGATCGGCGGGGTATCGAAACATGCTGGGTCTAATCTAATTAAAACATCCATGTCATGACAATCCTCCTCTTTAGAAACACACTTGTTCATTATCGTTATCACACACACGGGCTGTTACCGCTGTGTTATCCCTTCAAAATCACTGTTTTGCTTCTAATAATAACACTATTTATCTGTCTGCCTTGTACCGTGCCTCAGTCACAATCTCACACAATAATATCACTTACAGTTGCTGCAGTAGAATCTCTAAATTGCGTCAAATAATTTATTCTTGTCACTCACTCTCATCTAAAAGGCTTGTTAGGAAAAGAAAAGAGGATGGGGAATGTGGCGGGGGATGAGCTTAAAAAGTGTAAGGGAAGACGGAGGCACAAGTGAGGAAGAAAGAAGGGAGGTGCAAAAATGACAGGCGGTTTGGGTCTGATTATGAATAGAGGGGGAGAGATAATCATGGCGGATCTTCCCACTGGATTAGCTGGAAGGGAAGATTAACAGCACAAAAAAAAAGAAGAATGTGGAGATGATTTTTACCCTCCCCGCAGCCCACCAAAAAAAGGCATATTCTTGTTTGAAGTTCATGCAGTAGCCTACATTTTGATGAGTATTTATGTAACAATATTTATGCGGTGCATTTGGGGAAAAAATAATTGGCGGAGATGGGTTGCAGGAATTATATAAGTTAAAACTAGGTATGAAAGTAAACTGCTGGACAGAGCTGCTGCACTTAAAAGGATTTTTAGCACAAAAGCACCACAGATTTATAGTGTTATTATAACAAAACAAACAAACAAACAAAATAAATAATAATAATAATAATAATAATAATAATAATTAGGATGTGTGAAATTGCATGTTATGTACTTGTCGAGAGTTTTAGGGTTGCCATTCTAATTTATTCCTTCTTTAGTAGATAACAATGTAGTCAAATATGTGTATATTTGAGTTGAGATTTAAAACAATAGGAATCATTTATGTATTAAAATACAGAAATTAAAGATAGGTGTATTAAGTTAGTCTGAACTGTAGCTAATACTGAAGATATTTAATGAACACTATATCATATTTTTTTCTACTCTTTCAATCAACAACCTAGAAAGCAGATTTTTAGCTTGTGAATGAGTTGTTTTCACTAACTCACTCAGGAAGCTAATTAACTAATGACGTTAATATTATTAACCCTTCCACAGTCTTTAGAGATGACATCCCCACAAGCTATTAACCCTAGCGTATTTTGGTGGCGTTGCAATGACCTTGAGTGGACTTTTACAAAGTTTTTTTTGTGTGTGTGGTTTTGGGAACTGATGGTCTAATGGGACACTCGCTGCTGTCTGACTCTGACTTCTGCCATGCTCCTCCTGAGCGACACACCAAGACAGCGGCCTGAGTTAGTTGTTTATTTTACTGCAAGTCATGCCAACCAGACTGTAGTTGATATAAGTTTCACAAAAGTGGTGCCTTAATCACATAATTTTTCAAAGCGCCGAATGTGCTTTTTATAAGACAGTAGCTTGTTAGGATGTTTGACCTTGTGGCGCCATATTTAAAGTTGTGAAACGGGAGCTCTTTTCTTCAGTGTAATTCAGTTAGTTTATATAATACCAATTAACAACAAAAGTTTTCTCAAAGGAGTTTATCATGCAAACAGATAACTTTTTTATACAGAAGAATACATTTCTATGGCAGGCTACATATGGCACTCTGCGTTATCTCTGGCATTTCATGAAAAACTGTTTAAAACTAAAGAAATAGAAATGTTTTGTTCCCAAAATATGTAAAGTGTCGTACCCTGAATGTAACTTTCCGTTAAGTGAAATTTATTCTATGTCCTAAAAAATTCAGACGGTTAATCAAAGATTGTTTGTCAAAAGTCCCATGGCAATAAAAAAAAAAAAACAATTACAGACCCACTGCCATATACTGCCAGTTCCTGTATAAATGATCAGTTTATATCTATATCACCACTCAATAGGAACGTGGCGAACCTATAAAGGTTTATTAAATGCGTTCACATAAATCTCTGACAGTTTTCAGATTGGAGTTGTTTGAAGACACCTCTTGGACTAGTGGCTAGCTGCATGCAGCCCCCTCAGACCAACTAATCTGGATTTATACTAAATGAAGATGCCAAGAGAGTTATCTGCTGTAGGTGAGATATTAACAGTCAACAACATTTTCAAAGAACCTTACTTCAAAATGTCCAAACTATTCCTTTAAAACTAATCAAGAATTTGACAAAGTCACATAGTAAAGGACAAACTTTGTGGAATCTTATCTGTCTGAACAGTCTGTCTTCGACTGCAGTAATGTAATCACCATGCTGTGTGATTTAAATAGCTGTAATATCATTGCTTACTGATGTAAAAGTGAGCCAGAAAAAAAGGCCTCAGAGCATCATTTGACATTCAACTGCCACCATCACCCTCAAGCATGCACTCATCCAGTCTTCTTCTTCTCTTATCTTCATTTTCCTCTCTTCTCCTGCTCCTCCTTCATAGCTTTTCATCTGTGACTGAGTAGCACATAAGCACTCTGAATTCTAGTAATAGGGGATGATGTGAAGGAAGTTTTTAAAAATATCAAATCACATTGGAAGTAAATATGAGGATAACTAGGGGGGGATCTAAGTGGGTGTGACTTGCTGGTCTGGGTTCAGATGAAATGAAGACTCACAGCTATATCGTCTCCTAAAGGCATGAAAAACAAAGAGGAAGCAAAACTCTGTTGTGCCGCAGCCCAGTAATGACATGATCGGGCGAGAAAAGAGATTAGGGAAGAAGAAGAACAGAGAAAAAGGAAAGTGGTGTGCACAATGCCTTAATAACAAGCTTTGTTCTCCTTTGTCAATTCCGCCTACGAGCAGAGGCCAGAAAATATGGAAATAAATAAATAAAAATGATTGTCTCCAGCAAACTAAGCATGCCAGCCTCAAGGCCAATATTTTTCCTTCATTTTGTTAGATAAGTATCTCAGTGGGTTTGACCCTTTAAAACATCTTGATACTGACCTCCATCTTGACAGCTTTGCATATTTACTCCTCATAATAAAGCAAAGCATGGAAACCTTTAAAGAGGCGATGAAAAGCGTTTTGGATTTTTTTTTCCCTCTCCCTCAGCTTGCTGCATGACTTGTTGTGCATGTAAACAGGTCTACTGAATTACAAAGCTTGAGATCCAAAAGGGAGTTACTATCTCTTTTTACTCACATACCTTCGACATTATGTTTTACATCTTATGGCACAACAGCTAAAATTTAATACATTCCATGAGGAATTTATCTGACAGACCAAAACGAAGAAGAAGTGCAAGGTGCAAAACCTCCATAAACCTCAGCTTCTCCTCTGTTTTTATGTCTCATAAAGCCTTCTCTAGCTCTGCCTGTTAGATTACTAATTAAGTAAATCTGTGAATGCAGTTCGCTGAAAGTATTAAGGCATATCACAGCAAAAGGTTTGCATACAAATGCATGCAACACCATTTACATTTTATTCGTAAATAAATATTGAATAGCAATCATTTTCTTTCCACTATACAATTATGCAGGACATTATAAATCATCATGAATCAACTCTGGATGATGCCTTTAGAACAGCCAGTTTAGCATGAATGTCTGAAAGAAACTACTATGCACCTTGCAATCAATCAGCAGATCAATAAGGGCAGACTGGGCCGCTAAGACTTTGAGGAGACTGCTAAAAACAGCATTTCACAAAGATGATCAGCAATAATGCACAGGATGTAGATTTTTTTTTTAAGGAAAAGCATTTGTCAATTTTTGCTGACTTCTAAAACAGTAACCAAATACCTGAAAATACCATCATTTATTACAAAGTGGCTTATTATACATGTGTGATGAATGAGGAATTAAAATGTAAAATTTTCAAATTAATATCTGTGAGAAACACATTCACACTTCTGACTTTCAAGGGTCATGTTAGAATGTTGCTGGTTGCATTAATTAACAATTAAAGGTAAAATTGAAAGTTGCAGCATCAGATTTGCTGAAATAATTTTATTTACTGAATACTGATTTTGTTTACAGCACATTGTCACATACCTGATTATGTTGATGTACTGTAATTAACAATAGACATACTAATGCCTGCAATTTTAAATCAACTAAATTCACAAGCTATTTCCATGTGAAACAAGTAATTGAATTTCACAGAACCGAGAGGAGCAATAATTTGACTATAAAACTCCTGTTTCACAAGCCTCGTCTTTCCCCTTTAGCAGCCGTGGAAAATCTGCTGAAGCACAGCAGAGAGACCACCTAAAACTGCACACGTGTTCTGTTTTGTATATTTATTGACTACCTGTCATGCTGTGTTATCACTGACAGCTTCATGGGGTTCTGTTTGTTTTGTTTTGCTCTGCCCCCTGCAGAATATGAACTAATTAATCATGTTATTAGAGCATTATATTTTACCGCTTTTGTTTTTGTGTACCGTGCAGCTTAGCCCTGTGTGAATATTTGCCTTTTGTTTCCTAACCAGATCCACCACAGAACAACAGTATCATCTTTCCCAGCTTTCACTTAGAGAAATTGAATTACGAAACTCGAAATAAAAACACTATTCTATTAAATTCTGAGTTTCTCTTTTAATTTAAGACTATTTAGGGTTTTACATTAATTTCTGAAATGTAATTAAGGTGGATGAAACATCAACATCAAGCCAGAGAATAAACCAAGATGTGGATATGACACCTGTCAATGTTGCTTCACACTATGTTGCTATGATAATCCCTTTTTTTCATAGTATTTGAAAGAAATGTCATCCTATTACTTTTAAACACTAGGAGGAGATTCACAAAATGTTTGAGAGCAGTGGTCCAATGGGGGTTTGTTGAATTGCACTGAATATGCCAAAATAATGAAATAAAATGTAACTATTTAAAGATATTTAAACATGGCATGTTAATAAAAACCCCCCAAAAACAACATATAATTTCATGTATTTTAATAGAGAGGTAAAACATAAGCTAATAGAATGTTGAGATAAAAACATAAAGATTACAAAGTTTGAATTTCAAACTTCTGTGTGAAGTTTGAATTTCAAAACTTTGAGTGAGTCTGCTTTCTTTAAGAATTAAACTTTTCACCAAGACTTCAAAGACATGAATGCTGTGACCCAATAATTCAGTGACCTAATAATAATAACTAATTACATGCTACACTGTGCAGACACCCTGTCTGTTCTTATGTAGGTTCACCCACCTCAGCATATCAAATGATTAAGGTGATGAAAATAAGGTAGCCCGACCTACTGTTTGGTTATTTCAGCTAATTGCTACTTGACTACATGGAGCAAGGGGTTTCAGACTCCAGTCCTCAAAGGCCGGTTTCCTGCAACTTTTAGATATCTCTTTGCTTCAGCTCACCTGGCTCCAATATAAGTTCATTAGCAGAGCTCTGTAGAGATTGACTGCATGCTGGTGTGGCAGTTTAGCCGTTTAATTCAAGTGTGTAGGCCAAGGAACACATCTAAAAGTTGCAGGATTCTGGTCCTCTATGAATGCAGTTTGAGATCACTGACCGAGACTCAGAGCCTCAAACTTCCATCCCCAGAAGGTCAGTTGTGAGGATCAAATGAAAACCAGCTTTGATGCCAAACATTATAAAATTTCCTCCAGTTCATATTATTAGTTTAGTATGAAATTACTATTAAAATTAAATTTTGTAATTGTACTATTAACATCTTCAAAGTTTTTCCCAAACACATGATTTACTGTGGTTACAAGATGGAATCAAAGTAAAAAGAAGCTACTGCAACCATTAAAGCATGGTGTTACACTTTTCTGTATTTTGAACTTTGTGACCAAGCAACTTCACAAATATGACCTACTTCCATTTGTGACCTTGTGAACTAGAACTTGTCAGACAATTTTAACATCTTTTAGCAAAACTGTGATGATATTGATTGAAAATTGATAAATGTTCCAAACAGTTCTGCTTCAAGGTTGACCTTCCAAATAGTTGAGATCTGTAGGTCTCGCTGTAAAGGGTTTTGTTGAAAAGGAACAGTAAAATGTACTTACGGATGTAGTCGGTGGTTTCCTGCACTGTGTCAGTCTTCAGGAGGTTGTCGGCCAACATGAAAGCACCCGTTTCCACGGTGTCGAGGAGTAGAGTGGCTGAGTGCAGCTGCTCGCTGGTGGGCAGCTCTTTCCACGCCGCCTGAGCTCTTGGATGCAACAAATTATTTACCGTCTCAACCATCGCCTGGGGGAGCAATAAAGACACAGAGGTCACATAGCTGAAGCCAGTGCTGACGCTTTCACCATTTCAGTCAGTCATGCGGCATGTAAAAATAAATGCAACTATGACTATGGCACAAGCAGCGCTGCTACACCCCAAACTACCGAAGCCAGGAGTTGTGAGAATGCAGGAGCTTTACATTTATCACATTGATAAATTACAGCAGTCAGAACGATACGATGGCAGCAATACAAATATGGCATTCCCATGCAGATATGAATAAAAAAAGGGAAAACTAAAATGTTGTATGAAAAGCACATTTTTAGTACCCACGCTCCTTTTTTTGTTTTTTTTATGAGGATAATCACAGATGTTTTGAAAATCAAGCTTGTTAGTTGATTGCAATCACTACGTGTTGACACCCTAAAACTCCTTTTTCTTCTTTTAAACAACAGTCCTATCCACCACTTGGAACAATTATACTGTGGGTGTCAGAAAGAAATTGGAGTTTTTTTTGGTTTGATTTTGGTTCACATCCAGCGGTGTGATGCAGTTTTGAATCCAAAGATATTATAGAAGACCGAGAAGAGGTTTTATGCCGAACATGAAATGTTCTCCGCCGTATAATACATGCTGTGTTTTATCTTCAGCTCACATTTCCTTATAGTCTCAAGAAGTCAGCTCTTGCTTTTCTTGCATAAACACCACAACACGCTCATATACGTGCGCGCACACACACACGCACACACACATCTCAGGAAGGCCCAGGGAGAGATAAAGAGACAGAGAGAAAGGAGAAGTGGTGCAGAGGTGGGGGTGGGAAAAGCCATGGGAGAGCGATAAAACAGTCCAGTGAGTCCATGGTGACAGGCGTCCACCGGGAACAGGAGAGGCGGAGAAGCGAATACAGGTGCTATCAAACATACACATCTCACACTCCCCTTTGTCTCCTTATTTTTTCTTGATCTGTAAACCAGCCCTCATGCAGACACACAGCTCATCTTTAATTCGGTTTTCAGAGGCAGGGCAGTGAGAAAGCGGGAAACGTAACACAGGTGCTATTAAAGAAGCTAAAAGCATCTCCGGCAGGGAATTGACAAGGGCAAAGAAACGGATTGCGAAATATCTTTTTTTTTTTTGCCGCTCGCACATTCAGCGCTCGACTTCCTCTTGATCCCTGTCTCTCAGTACACAGTGGAAACGAAAAACAAGAAAATTAGCTGCAGCAAGTGTTGCGTTTTTTGTATTAATACTTGCAAAAGTGCCAAGATATTTTAAACTTTTTCCAATTTTGGTCATGTCGCAACCCATTGTATGTGACAGACCTTTGCAAAGCACGGTACTCTGTGAATTAAATACAAAGTTGTTGTTTTTTTTAATTTTCGGCTTACTGCAGCCTTGCACATTAAAAGACTGAAATATTGGCTCATACTTCTGTGTAAAAGAGCCCAAACTGTGACTGTATGGAGAGCATCTGCAGACTGTAACTTTCCTGTCTTGTCACAGATTGACAATTGGATTTAGGTCAGAACTTTTATTGGGCCATTCTAACACATTCATTTAATTTGATCCAAACCACTACAGGGAACGTTGGGTCAGGATGAAGTGTTTTCTACCATATGTAGTACTTTGCAAGTTGGAAACGTTCAAACATTCAATTTAGGCTTGTCTGACATAAGCATCTTCCTTCACTTGTTATTATGTCACTTATATGGTTTGTGGCAAAGTGCAAGTAGGACTTCTTTCAAAAATTGTGTTTTTCTTCCTACTGTTCTAAAATGATTTGTTGAGTGCACAAGTAGCAGTTGTCTCCCACATCAGCAGTGGTTCTATGCAGTTCCTCCAGAGTTAATGTAAACCTCTTGAATGCTTCTTTGTTTTGTATTCTTCTTGTCAGCTCAGGCAGATGGCCAAAGTATAGTAGCCTGGCCAGTTGAAGTATTTTCTTTACATCTTCAGAGAATAGAGTGAACAGAGCTCAGTGAGATTTTCAAAATATGGAAAATTATAGTTTAAACCTGCTTTATTTCTGACCTGTCTCTTATCTTTGTTGGTCTTCATGATGATCACTTTGATTACCTTCACAGAATAATTGCACTCACACTGAGATAAAAATACACACAAGTGATTTCTATGGGAAATTGCTTGCTCCAGTTTTGTGGCTGGGGTATAACACTCATTCATTTTGTAAACCACAGTTACTGTATGTACTATCTTGGTTTGTTCCAACCCAAAAATGCCACAAAAATACAGCTAAGTTTTGACTGCAAGAAACTGATAAGAGACTAAACATGATAAATGAGAGCTAATTCTGTTTTAGAAATTATCCTGTTTTCTTTTATGGGGGTATCTTGTGGGGGTTATACCTACACATAAATACAGTAAAGAACAGACACACATAGACAAACACTGCTCCCAACAAGCTAATATGATAATATTATGTCCTCTTTTAGCGCTAGCAGCTAATTAGCAGGGATGCATATCGGATGAGTTTGGGAGAGCTACATGTAAACAAAAACTAATTAATCCACTTCTTCAGCAAACAGCCAGAAATAAGCAGCAGTGGATGTTCAGCACACTTGTGCAAACTTGTTTCGATCAACATCCTGTCAACACAGTGACAGACGGCTGCAGGCTTTCAAGCCCTTTAAAGAAAGTTTTGACATTATTGCAGCTACAGCTGTTTTTGGTTTCGTTCTGCCAGTTGCTACCAACAAATTATAATGCTACCATTTAATATCAGTATTTTGTGTTGGGGTGTCATCGTTTTTATTTTGGTGCTTTATTTCCATTGTGTGTCATTTGTTTTATTTCCTGATGTTATTTTGAAATGATTTCCATTTCTCCGTACATTCTGTCTACATTTGCCTCCAAACATTTGCAGGTTTGAATAACTGATTGAATTTACAATCTGCTGTAACATATACAGTATGTATTCTTCATCAGTGTTATCATCTTATTGGTGTCCTGAGAATTGTTTCCCATTTCCTGCACCCTGGGATTTTTAAAATGGCAATTTCCTGCACCTGGAACACGTTTGTCTAAGTGTAATTTGTTTAACAAGAAATTAAAGTTTGTTTATTTGTTCTTCACCAGCCTGCATCCAGCCTGATAATAGTTTTTTAAATACTACATTGCAGGAATAATGATGAATTCCTACTTTTACTCGTTGTAAAAGTAGTTAGAACTCAAGGTGAGTGAATTCTAAGTGTGCTTTCTCAAAACAATGAATCAAATTGAAATATTTTATTTTTATTTTCAAGTCCAATGTTCTATAAAGATATTGATTACGCAAGAGGCGTTTTTGGCCCCATGTGCTTTCAGCTTACCTTACAACTTATGTTATTCGATGAAACCTTCACAGCTTATGAGAGCTGTTTGTACTTATTCTCAGGTAATATGAACGCAAACAATTGCTCAAAAAAACAAAAAAAACAATTCACATGTTATTTCTTTCATTGATTTTACAATAAACATTACATCAGATTTTGCAAAGCAAAATATGTGCCAATCTGATTTTTTTGCCACAAACCTGTGGCAAAACCTACTGCCACAGGTTTTGTGACATTAGATTTGATGTTGGGGGACAGAATTGCTTTCAGCATTACATCTTATAGCGATTTGTGTCTGCTGACTATTTTCCATCTAAGTTTGTACAACTGTTACACAGGAGCCATTGTGACTAGTAAAGTGTAGGTACTCAGATATGTAGTGAATCAAAGCAAATCAAAGTTTGCTTCCAGCGCCTGTTCTTTTTTTACACATGAATTAGTTTATTTTCCTATAATTTGGCGCAAGGGCAAAGTTCACGCAAATGTTACAATGTTGTAGTTTACTACAAAGTATAAAGTACATCGTTGTGTAGTGATTTACATATACTCTTCACCGTTTGCACAAATACCAAAAAAGGCACAGCAGGCAAAGATTGGAGAAAATAATGCCTATGTCTCAAGTATGTATAAAATTCAAGTTGGAGCTGGAAAAGATAATTTATGTAAAGGAAATTCTTATATTTTTAGTGAGTTTATATAAATGAGACTTGAAAAAAGTCTTCTTTTAAACATGCAAAAGTTGGATTAATTTACAAGATCAGACTTGTTTTATGAGAGTTATTTTAAATCAACCCTCCTTGAGATTCTCCTGCAACTTCTAGCAACTTGTGGAACCCTGCAGAACACTCTCAAGCTTGTCCCTGTTTCTTCCCTTGGGCTACTCTTGAGTTGTACATATTTAATTTCTTTCATCCATGCTAATCTTGTTTTAGTTGATTCGGTTGCTTTAAATTTTAATCACGGTGATTATTCTTAACTGCTTTTAGCATTTAACATTCATGTCTTTTTCATATCTTTCTCATGACTGTTGTTTGAGTTACTTCCCATACTGTCACACTGCTGTCTGGAGTTCAAATCAGAGCTGTCTGGCATGCACTGAATGGGACGGCATGCATGTGCCTGTGGTAATTTGTGTGTGTCTGTGTGTGCAACTGGGGGTGTGCACTGCAGGCTAAGGGGAAGCATTGTTGTGCATCATTCTGCTCCACTTGCTGTTCAGTAGCTGCCCAGGCAATGGAAACAGATCGAGGGGAAGACGTTCTTTACTGTGGCCATGGCAGAGAGCTTTGGTGATGCATTTCATTCTCCATTACTCATGCTGCTGGCGTATAATGCTCACAAATGCTCACAATGATGTTAGCGATAACCAAGGTTCTCTACTCTCATTAAACTTCTCTTCGCTTCTTACTAAACTCACATTTTTTATTTCATCAATGTTTTTTGCCACTGAAACTTCATTCACAGATTACATCTGTAGAAGCAGGGAGTTAGGTAAAGCAGAAAAAAGGGATGCCATTTCCTTTAAGGGCTAGACATCTCAGTATTAGAAAGACAGACACAGAATGAATATATGTGTTGGGTTGTGTCAGAGTGTGTCTAGGAGCTCTGGTGCCACCGGTGACATTTCTATCGTGCACAAGTAGGAAGACTTAGGGGCTAAAAGAGACAGAGAGTTTTTTAAGGGGTTCTTCAAAGAGGGGGAGAACTCTCTGCAGAGACAGATAAGGGACGCCAGTTAGGAAGTGTGTGTTTCTGAGTGAGACCACAAAATTCAAGAAAGCTGTGCACATTTGTGAGCACATACACACAGCCTCATGACAGTAAATGGGGCAGAAGTGAAATGCTTTGAGGCGTAGGGGTAATCCAGCGTAAACAGCAGCGGCAAGGCAGTCTAGAACTGGGCTGGTTGACTACTCCCAACCACCCAAGGTGAACTTGGGCACACAAGCACATGTACAGTATGCTGTACTGTGTAAAAGCCCAGAGCTGGGATGTTAGAAATATGCAGAGGCAACACGAGAGGAAAGACGGATCTTTTATTTTTTTGAAGTTGCTTGGTTGAGATGGGACAAAGTGTGAGAATGTTTTCATGAGAGTGTTCATCTGCTATTAGCTGTAGGGAGTTCAAAAGAATTTTTTTTGCCTATTCATCAAAGTAAAATGTGTCTTGCAAAACGCAATCCAGTTGAAAACTCAAGGCTTCATCAAGCAGCGTGGCTCTAAGCTGTTATTATGCACCTTGGATGTGTCAGGGACTTGATATAAGTTCACATTCTGTGGTGACTATGTTTGAAACTTCTAATTTGAAGTAAGAGGGAAAGTAGTTCTTGAGTTTTCTGGCTGTTTTGATGGAGGTGACTTAATTAACATGAATGAGAAGAATCTGGCTGCGGACACTGCTCCTACAAAGCTTTGGTGGTGAGCTGGAACAGCTCGGCTTTATTTCAAAAATACATAACCACTGGTACTAGAATGACTTTACATTTAAAAAAAATATTTATAGTAAATTAGCTGGCACATTTACAAAGTTTTCAATGCTACTGAAAGACCACGTACAAATAAAAAGATATATATACGGTGGAAATCAGATTTTCATGTCCTTTCTAAAGGATAGAGGGTCTTTTTTGTCTTTCTTGTTTTAGACCAGGTAGAATTATGAAGTTCTTTGCAAAATGTCAAAGTAACGAGAGGATTTCCTTCCATATGAAAAGGTTTTTTTTATTGCTTTCTTAAAAAAATCTAGTAGAATTGTCTTTAAACATTTTGACAATTGTTTGCTGGATATTTCCCGCTTCTTGTGACCAAACTGCTGTAACAAAGTCAGGTTCAATATATTCCCACATGCTTGCTTTTTTTTTTTGTGGTGCCATGGCTGCTATAGTCAAATACTTAAACTTTAGTTTGAATGAGCATCAGGTCATGCCTCTGTTATTAAGGTCTTAGTCCCTGATTGTACTTGCAAACTGGAATCTTATGTTACTTTTGTAGAATTCTCTATACATTCTCTTTCAGCTTAATGTTGTACATAACTCATTTTAATGTGGATAACCCACAATTTCACATGGTGTTTAATTTTTTTGAAGGGTTTATGCATAACCTGGCAACAGACTGGACATTCCTCAGGTGTAGATAGTTTTAAATAACTGTTTGCACACATTTCCAAGTTGAATCGGACAAATGTCCACAAATATATTCCGATATTTTTCCATGATGTTGCACAATAACACAGTATGTTATCAAATTTAGCAAATGTGTGCTTTTAAAGAATGTAATAAAACATTATCTTATAGAACTCTGGCATTATTATGGGACTCAGTGACAATATTCAACAGTGAGAATTGAAGTTTTCGTGTCTTTTTAAAATTCCATGTAAATACTGTAAATATAGTTATTAGTGTAATGTAACACAACAGATGACCAAATAACCCCTATGTTTTTTTTACTGTACTTTACTCTTATAACAATCCCACTTTTAAAGTATGGATTGTCAAATGGTGACCTTCTTCAAACTGACTTTTAACACTCAGCTACATAACATTGAAGAAGACTCCCTTAACTTTTATTATAATTTCATTTGCGTGGCAGCATTTTGTCCACTCATTACAAAATGGAAGTAATAAAAGAAGCAAAATATAAGTAGTTCATAAGCATAGTTTGAAAATCTTGCAATGCTGGCTAACAACTTTGAAGGTGTGTAAATTTGATTGTTTAAAACAGTTTTTGTATTTGTGAAAATGAATTTTAAAAAAAATGTCTTTTGACATTAAGGCCACCTCAGAGTGAGACAAACAAGATGATTTTGGAAACTTTTTTTTTTTTTAAAGCAAAACAAGAGAAATGAATTTTTAGTTTTCCTGAAAATTTTGTCTCAACTTGTGAGCTGGATGCATTATTTTACCCCTAAAAATTAGACATAATCAAGCTTTGAAGTCCACTCCCTAACCTAATAATGTTTTTGCTCCACTCCTCTTTTTTTGCTGTATTCTCTCACTTCAAATTTGTCCTCTATTCTTTCTCTTGCCCCTTTTCTACCTGGCTACCTCCTTCTTTTAGCGCATCTTAAAGCATTAAAGCCTCTCCACACCACCAACTTCATCATGGGTAAATTGCCAATTTGGTATACATGAAACGAGTCCCCAGTTACCCAAAACCAAATGACCGAGGAGGGGTAGATGAAGTGTAAGAAGTAGAGAGAAACAGAGAAAGAGACACAGACAGAGGCAGGGGAGGGAATTCAATTATTTTTTTGTCTCTATTAAGAACGTAGACCTCCTGCACACTCTCCTCACTTGGCAATTAGTGCCACGGATAATTAACGAGGAGAGGGCAGTGCCACACCACATCCCTAATCATGCACATTTCTATTTGGCAGAGTAAAGAGCCTGTTGGTATAATTTTGTTTCACATAACCAAGGCTAATCATATAATCGATCACTCACAGGCCTCCTCTTGCTGCACCTGAGGCGTGTGCTCTAGCATTTGGAGTCAGACCTGTGCAGAGTCGTGCGCATGCTGTCTTTTTCCCTGAAATGCAGCCTTATTTGGCTTAAGGAGACGCATTACAAATGCCTGACTGTTGCGATGTGACAGCGAAAGATTATTGTTGAAAATATATTTAAATATTTGTGGTATGCGTGTGAATGCGTGTGTGTCAGCTTGCATATACTCCTAAGCCATGTTCTCTGATGTGACATTGCTGACTGGTGCTGACGTTAAGACTTTTCAGGGGAGTATGGAGGAAAAAAGCCTGCATCAGGAGAAAAAAGAGCAACCCCATCCACCATGTGTTTGGGTATGTGTGGGTGTGTGTATGCGTGTGTCGGTGGGTGAAGACAGAAAAAAATTCTCTATCTACAGGCCATGCATGTGGATGTTGGGGTCCTTTGATCCGCTGAATAGAGATTTTGTCTCGGTTTTTTTAGTTGACCAGATACATTCTTGAAACATGTTAGGTTTTCTGTTAGCCCAGGGCGTCGACACAAACAAACAACGATGCAAGAACACCAACAAGGACAAAGTGTAATTAATTCAGAGCCACAAAAACAGGAAGGTATTATTTTTAACACAGCGAGGCCGTGATCGAGCCGAACGCAACAGGGTATCCATCATGTTCCGCTGTTTCTCAATGTGTGCTACACACACGGCATTTCAAGAAATGGAGATGGATAGCCAGTTATTTGCTTCCAGACAAGCCTGTGTGCAATTCTGCTGAGATAAATGCAACCAAGATGAGCTATTACTGATATTGATCATGCCCTCTTATCGGTGATATATTTTGGAGCAAAATTAAAAACCAAGGAATAATAAACCCAATGAAGAAACAGTTTAATACAGAGATGCTGATGAAAAGCGGAGATCAAGACCAGAACAAACCTATTATCCTCAAAGGATTGTATTGCTACATCACAAGAGCATCATGCACTAATAGCTTGAGACTAGAGTCGGGTCACTTTCAGCTGGAAAAGGCCAACTCGGTAACCAACTCATGAGAAACGTACAGTTGCTATGTGTCACTAAGTCAAAACAACAACATCATTGCTTAAGGATGAGGGCTTACATTTATTTTTGGTATCACTGTGTATTTTAAAAATTTAGTTAGAGGAGTTGAGATGTCATTTTATCAGTTAAACGCACAGCGACTATTATTGACATGTAACTGTGCTAATAACTAACACTAACACTATCACTGTCATCATTTTGTTTCTGTTTTAAAGGCACTGTTTTATACTGAATGCACTCTTACAAACACAATGTGACATCTAATGTAATGCTAATACAAATAGTTATTGATCACTTAGGTCATTAGGGCTAGACAAAAAGTGTTTTAAATTCTATTATTATATCACTTTTATTTACAGTATCTGTGTATTAAAAGCTTTCAAAAGATTTGCATGAAGATCATTTTAAAATGAATAAGAATTCAATAATCCAATGATACAAAGTTAATCTATGTGGGTTAATAATAAAGAAAGTTGCAGCATTGTATTTTAGTTTCTGTGTAATTTATTTTCATTACATTCGAATTGCATAATGGTGAACATGTATAACTCAAACTCGACTCAAAAATATTTACCATAAAAATAGCCATAATTTCTATATTTTACATGAGTTTTTTAAAGGATTCTCTTCTATGAACATTCTACCCTTTTCAGTGGTTGAAATAACCGACTTCTAAAAGGCCTTCTATTCTACTAAAATGTCAAGGTTTTTACTTTAGAAAATCAATTGTTCCTTTTGAAAAGAGCAAAAAAGAAGATTTTGACTCAAAACAAAAGACAAACTGCCCAAACCCTTTTTTAAAATACAAATTCTCAATGAAAGATAAAAAAGAAAAGCTTTTTTTTTTTTAATTAATGGCATTAATTGCTAATGCCAAATATATTTGATAATCTTGTGTGTCTTAAGGAAAATAAGAGTCGGAGAGACGTTGATGAACATATCTGAATTTCATTTTTAAACAGTATTCGGAACTGGCAAAAAGAAAATTCAGACTGGTGTATCTATAGAAGCTGCAGCACATGATTGCATTTCATGTGTTGTGTTGTGATGTGTCATAATACACACACAAGCAAATACACACAAGCTTGCATGGAAGATAACATACTGCAAATTAAAAGAGAGTATAAAATAATTTCTCTTCAAAAAATAGTTTGCTTGTTCTCCCTGTGCATGCATGGGTTCTCTCCAGGTTCTCTGGCTTCCTACCACAGTCCAAAAATATGACGGTGAGGTTGACTGGTCTCTCTAAATTCTCCTTAGGTGTGGGTGTGTGTGCGCATCATTGTTTGTCCTGTCTGTCTCCCCAACTCTTGCCCATTGACTGCTGGAGATAGGCAGCAGCGCCACATGCGACTCCACAAGGCATAACGTGTTGGATAATGGATAAAAAAAATAAAAAAAAGACACAAGGTGTTATGGTGTTGCAAAGTAATTAACCAAACCAGGAAACGGAAATACCTGTGTGAAAAACCTGCAGGACCTTTCTCTCTTCTGAAGCTGAAAATTCAAACAATTCAGTTGTTAGCAGTGCAGCACCTCTCACCTATTATACACACATACAAAAGGAAGTACGCTAACTTCATTAAGCGTGTGCAAAAAAAAAAGAAAAGAAAAACACTTTGGTAGCCAAATTGTATGTTACCCAGTCACCCACCCTTTATTGCCTTTTCTTTTTTCTCTCTAACATATTTATCTTCCTGCTTTTTTTCCCCTTAAATATTGACTTGATTTCTGCATCTACTGTCAACTTAATTGATGCCATTAATTACAGAGTCCTTCATGCGTGACTGGTCAGTTGCCTAACATTAATAAGGAAGCATCCCAAAGTAATATATCATTCAGTTAGAAACAAATAACAACTTAAAGCATTTTTATTAAGAAAAAAAAAAAAAAGAAAGAAAGAAAGAAAAAGTTAAGTGTAGATGACCGGAAAGGGCACATTTTTAGCTTGACTGATTTATCTAGAGTCTGTCATATTCCATATTTAAAAATATATATATATTTTTTCTGGTTTGTAAACACAATAACATATTGTGGTCTGAAATATAAAACATGAAATTAAGAGAGCTTTTTAACAATTTCCACTAGATTTAATCTACTATACTAAAAAGAAACAACCAAAAAGTAATCCACGATCATAAATGTGAGGAAAATTATCCTTCAAAGCTTTCCCCATCTGGCATTTTCAACTGGTAGCCTTATAGGGCAGTACTGATAGACTCAATTTATACAAGTACATGTCAGTAAATTAGAATATTATTGAAATGTTAGTCCATGTCAGTAATTGAAATAAACAAATGGAACTCATATGTCGTAGTTTCATTATATGTGCAGTGATAAAGTTCAAGCACTTATTGTACTTATTTTGATTATTAGAACTTACATCTAACAAAAACCCAAAATGTAGTAATTACATGGGAGCTTTTTGTGTTTTAAATGAAGTTTTACGATAGAATCGTTATAGTATCGTTCTATAGAGAGTTGACTCTTAGAGCTACTGCCTCTTTCAGAAACAACACATCACTACAAGTAACTTGGATTGTGATTCCTCCAGGTTACGGGACCAAATAATAATCATAACAAGAATGAGCAGCGGTTCAGTCGTTTTTCTCCATAGCACTTTAAGACACTTCTTACATGGACTTTGGTTCAGGAGTGGCTTAATAAGGAAATCTCACAGCTGTAGCCCATGTCCTGGTTACATCTCTGTTGTCTCAAAGTGGACACCTTGATCATTTCCTCCATAAGCTCTTCAGTGGGCTCAGCTTTACAATCCTCTCAAGGCTGCAGTATTTCTGTTGCTTTAGCACCTTTTTCGACAACACTTTTTCCATCAACTCAGCTTTCCAGTAATATTCTTGGAAAGAGCACTGATTCAGTCAGATTCTTTAGAAATGTTTTATTGAGACTGAATCTCCTTATGGATAGTGTCAGTGATTGTCTGCTGGACAACTGTCAGGTCCATAAAGTCATAACAATAACATGACTTTGCACAATCATTCTGTCTCAAAAAAGCTCAATTTTTATTTGTGTTATGTAACTAAATTTGGGATTTTTCTTTAGCTGTACTTCATAATGATCAAAATTTACAAAATAACTTTTTCAACTGAATTACTGAAATTATTTTCTTACAATTTTGTAACTTATAAAGATGCAACTGAAGTATCTGTTGACAAGGATCATTATTGTGGTTCACTACTGCTTTATTCATTCTGGTAGAATCTATATATTTTTAAAGAGCCAGATCTTTATCAAACAGTTAAATTCCAGATTATTGTGTGAAGCAAACTGTTAGTTAATCAGGCAGTTTTAACCAGTCTATCTCATGGCTAACTCCACTGCAAAAGAATGACTTAAGCTGAAGAAGGACAAAATTTCAATCATCAACTGCCTCTAAATAGTTGGAGCTCAAAGACAGAGGTTCATTAAATGATCTGTATATTCTCTCTCAAGGCTTTGCTGTGTACTTCAAATGTGAATAACTGAAAGACGGCTTTATTAAATGTTGTTCCTGATCTGTAAAGAGAGTGGAAGGACTCTGCCAAACACTAAAAACAGTTATCTGTCTTGTGGTATGTCGAGCAAAACTTCATACAAAGAGCCACACAGTGAAGAGGATGAAACAGAAACACTAAAAGCAGTTATTTATCATGTGGAGCTCTACATTGTTATGCCTGCTACTTCATCAAACTCTGCACAAAGATGTTTTTTTTTAGACAAAAACAAAAGAACATGCTATTCATCTTTCTGTTAACTCCAAAGGACCCTCCTCCCCTATCTGTTTCCCTTTTCTTACTCCTCCATATTTCTTCCGATTTCCTGTCAGTTTGAGTTGCAGCCCAATAAATGCTGATGCCTGTAGAAAAGTCTATTTTACTCTATCACTCTGTACATGTTCACCTCCTGTGTCCTTAGGCAGTACCTTAGTAAGGCTGCGGGCAGCACTGTCCTTGCCTCCGGGGGTGAGGTTCCTCAGTTGGACATCCAACAGTTCGACTAGCTGGGCCATGGCCCGGACTGTGGATGGCACATCGCCAGGACGCAGAAGCCCTTTGGTCTGCTCTGCCAGCTCCTTGGCCACAATCGCTGCCGTCTCGCCTGAGCGAAGCTGCAAGCCAGGGAAGGACGGCGGAGGGAGGCGGTGGGGGGAGCACAAAGTGAAAGTAACAGAGAGATGGATGGCAGTTGAAAAAAAAGGAAAAAGTTAGACGAGGTGAGAAGAGAAGGGAAAAGTTCGGCAAAGGAGAAAAAGTTTGTAAGAGTGTCAGGTGAAGAATAGCAAGAGAGAGAGGAAGGTTCCAGCAAAATGACAGATGGAGAGATACAAGACAGAAGAGGACGGACAGGACGAGGTAGACGTAAATGTGAAGGAATGGAGGTGATGGGTGAAAAGGAGGGAGGAAAAAAAATTTAAAGGGTTAGCTTAAAATTCACTTCCTATAGGATGACAACATAAGACAGGTACAGCAGAGACATTTACATAAAGCATGCACACACTGTATTGCAAATTGTTTAGGAACTCACTATAAAGGAAAAAAAAAATTTCCAGTTCTGCAACTCCCTGCATATGGCAGCTATTCCAACAGCGGTCAGGAGGGACGGATGGATGGATTAATTTAGATAATTGGCATGAAATAGTGTCTGCAGATTATTATTTTTTTTGCAAATACACATATTGTTTTGTATCCCCTGTCAGGATCTTTCCATCATTTTAATCCAGAACAGAAAAATATCTAGATCCAGATTTTCAGACTGCACATGAACCCTGTATTTGAGCTTCACTGGTACAAAACAGTTTTTTTTTAACAAACTGGGAAAATAATTTAACAGCAAAACATTTACCAAGACAAAATAAAACAAAAAGGTAGCACTTTATTTGACGTGTTGTGAATAAGACTGTTATGACATCGTCATAAACATGACATAACACCTGTCATTTTCATGTATATTAATGACTGTTGTCATAAAATGTCATTCGGTAAATCATATCACTTTTAATACAAAGTTGATATTATTCAAAATGTCTTTGTTATGACAACTTGTCATTAACCAAGAAATCATGATCTGACATAAATTTGTTATAAAAGTATTACTGATTATACTTAAAAAATTATGTAGCTATGTGTTATTAAAGTTAAAGTTTAATCAGTTGTTCGTGCAAGTTTTCAATGTAGGAATGTTTTTCATGCAACAGTGAATTAATAAAGCTATTATCTAATTTGTCGCTTCTGATAAAATCTCATTGTGAGTTCATGACCTTCTTAGACATTTCTTGTTCCCTGTAGCGATGTAATCTCAGATCTCAAACAAAAGTTAGGGCTAAGGAATGATGAAGCGATACATGGCCTAAATCTTCCCCTGTGGTCTAAGCTTCGGCATGGGTGAGAAAAACTGCTTCGGGGTTTTAGTCATAACACAAGCGTATTGCTGAGGGCTGACCGAGCCAGTGGCAGCATTCAGACTTACTTTCTGCATGATGTGGTTGACCCAGGGTGACGTGCAGTTGCTGAGGTCAGGGCCTTGGGGAGCCCAGTAGCCCAAACGGGGCAAGCACACATATGTGGCCACGCCTGTAAGACAAGAAGAGCAAACAGGGTGAAACAACCATGACATTCTCCAGAAGACAAGAAAGCTGCTTGGCATTTTGGGGTTTGCAGTGTTTGGCTGAATCAGGATGCAAAACAGCTACAGCACCTTGCAAGGTATACAGGCTTTATGTGAAAGACTAACACAATCTAATGCAGGATTTTGATGTAAAAGAAAAAATAATAACTGAAATATCTGCAACTTCAATAGCATTCATCTTTTACTACTCTAGCACACCTAAATAAAACAAGTGGGGAAAAAATGTTTTCAGAAGCCACCTAATTAAAAGTCCACTTATGGCTGACAAGCAGCCAAGGCATATGCTAACACTGAAGATGATGCAAAGCTCCAGCTCAGATGGAGGAATCTGTTAAGATAACACCTAGAAGTTGTGTGTTCCCACAGCCAGTCCTGGTGACATATAGTTGTGGAAGAAAACGCGCCAGTCAGTGACACCAAATTAAACTTTTGACTTACATGCACATTTTATGTGAGGCTGAAAACAAAATATGCAGAGCCTTGAACACACCATTACCGCGAAACGTGGTGGTAGCATAATGTGGAAATGGTTTTCTTCAGCAAGGACATAGAAGCCAGTCAGAGTTGATAACAAGATGGACGAAGCTACATTAATACATGCACACATGTATTAATACATTAAGACTTGAGTCTGGAACAGGTGTTCATCTCCCAGCAGGACGATGACTCAAACAACAAACCAGAACTGGTGACTATCAGGAAAGGTAACTGATGGTCACTCTACATTTGGTCTGACTGAGCTTCAGTTGTTTCATAAAGAGCAATGGTTCAAAAATTCAGCCTCTATGTGTGCAACGCAGCCAGAGACCCTGTGTTGTGATCAGCTTTGTATTTGTTAAAAAAAATAAGAAAACAGTTCCTTCACTTCACACAAGACTTTGTGTCGCATAAAATTACAAAAAAAGTTAATGTTTGTGATTTTGACAAATCGAGACAGTGTTCGATAGGTATGAATATAAAGACATCGACCTTGAGTCATTCTATCAGAACCAACTTAACACCAATGCATGTTTAATTAGTTTCTTTAAATGAGTGGATGAAATTCTCCTGCCCACACACAATATTCTGTGCTGATCTATTGGCAAAAATATTTAGCAAGGATAAAATGTCTGTCTGTCTGTCGTGTACAGTCATATTTCTGGCGAGTGGATCTGGAATCCGACAGCTGTTAGCAATCGAGTAAACAGCCATTGCAGTTTCTTAATTGAAAATGCTTTGATATATGTTAATGAGTCATCCCCTACATGATTAAAATTTTGGGATTATTGTGGTTCATGGATAATAGTACCTGCTGCTGCAAATACAGAACAATATAACTCAGTTTGCAAACATTGTACACACACAGAGTTTCTAACTCAGTATGTCTTTATCCACCTCACTCACCCAGGGTCCCCACAGGGCACGGCTGCTTGGCTGTCTGGCCTTGCTGCGTCCGGGGCCACGATATGTCTGCAGTTACCCTTGGAGAGCAGAAATCCTGGGGAGGCAGCGCAGGCGGCTGTGGGGCCGCTGGAGGGACTTGCACAGGAGGGGATCGGCCGACTTTCTGGTTGGTATCTGGGATGTGATTGGAGTCGGACGATGAACCTCCAGCTGGGACCAGAATAGGCTGGCGGACTGTGGTGGTTGTCCTGTACCGCTGGCCAGGGGACGTGGTGAGGAGAGGTCTCGGGGTGGTGTAGTAGGGAGGAGAACGTGTGGTGGTGGCGCGGCTAGTTGAAGAGGAGGAGGAGCCTCCCCCGCCTCCTCCTGCCCCTCCACGATTGGGTGGAAGCATGGGAGGTGGGCGATAGTCTGAAAGGTAGGAAGATGAAGTAAATTAGAGAGCTTTTTAAATTATCCTAAATATAATGCATCCAACTCATCTTATTACTTTATTATACATGAGCCAGGTTGCTAAGGGTAACACATATCAGATGAAACAAAGTCACTAAAAGACTGATCAGACAAGAATTTGCATTAGTGTGAAATGGTATAATATGGCACAATTTCAAACACATTCACAGGCATTCATTTACAAACCAAAAGTGCCGTGACAGCAAGTAGCTCATGTTTCTGATGACTTTAAAATGTTCCCACGTAAATCATCAGATTTCAATGCAGAAGATGTCTCTAAGCATTCAATCAAATAAAAACAAAAAAAGTGAGACCTACACAAACACACACTTTAATCTGTAATTATTTCAAAGTAAATCACCAACTGCTAAATAAGAGCAATGATTGGCCTTTCCTGGAAAGGATTAGCAGTCTTCCCTGAGGGAGCAGTTCTCAGCAGTGGTTCTCACAGCCTAACTTGGCGGAAAAAAAACATTCTTTCGGCATCATGCATGATTCATGATGCGAGGACATTGCAAGATGCAGGGAGGCTACTTAAATGCATATGGCACACTCTTTGTTGTCAATATTTCATCGTAAAAGGACTTAATTATTCACACTGACCCTGTTTAGGGGACAGTTATGAAGAATGGATGAATAAGAAGAGGGAGCGAAAGAGTAACACAAGGCGTGTTTGTCAAGTGTTAAAGCTCCTCTTCAGCCCGCTGCTGATTACTGACATTCCACTGTTCTTTAATATCACTGTGTAATGTTGTACACAGACGGGCTATATTTGTCATGTCTACATCTTTAATGATAGAAGCAACCATACCAAAAATAACACTTCTAATTTTTGGCCCCCTAAAGCCTTACATAAATTAATCTCATACTTCATTTCTGCAATATTTAGATTTTTTTTCCCTTCCTGCCAAATCTCAAGATTTATGGCACCTTTGTTTGTCACAGTTGTTTGTTGACATCAGTGAACATCTCCCTTACTTCAAATGTAAGTTTACTTACTTTTATTTCCCATTTTTAAAAGTGGTTAAGAAAAATTTGCCTTCATGTCACATTATATCTGCACTCTATTAAAAGGAAATTTAGTCGTTAATCATTCCTCAACCATCTGATCAACTTCAATACATGAAACTTACTTGAGTTACACTGAAATTAATCTTAATATCCATGTAATTAAAATCTTAGTTTCCCCTGTCAACTGTTCAGCTGATTATACATTGCAAGTAGAAAAGGGATAGTAGGTTTTCCTACTTTAAGGGGTCACATTGACATTAACTGCCAGCTAAAGGTTTGTCAATACTTAGATCAACTCAAAAAAGAAAAGTATACTTTACAAAATATACTATGTATAAAAACTATAGGATAATTTACTTCCTCTCATTAGCTTTATGTATGCTTACAGATGAAAAGTAGAGAGGGACGGTATGTTTCCTCATATTTCTATTTTCGAATATTGGGGGTGAAGAGAAATGGGGTTCTGATTCACACATGTGCCACGGAAACTGAAAGTCACACATTGATATTTACGATTTGCACTCTGTCACTTAATATAAAGAAATATCTATTAAACATTAATTTATTAATTTTTCATCAATTCTGCAAGAATCAATGGGTCTTCGTTTATGTCTTCCAAAGAACAGGAATTTTGAAATTATTAGATAAAAGTTCCTTAATACTCTGATTAGCATGAAAAAAAATTTGTTCACTTTGATCAAAATAAAAAGGTAATTCTAAATTTAAGAAATGCTTCAGTAGTATTATCCCTATTTTTAATATGCAGGGGAAATTCTACATGTGCATGAAAAGTTGGTTTGGATAGTGTGCATGATTATCTTTAAGTTTAATATGGAAAATATGGAAACTTATGATAAATGTGCCCCGTGTCATACCAAGTGAAACCCAAAGAAACACACAAAAACATATGAAATTCTAACTTACAGTTCCTACAAAATCTAGTTAAGTTGAAAAAGTTACAGTTACTATTAAATTATTACTAATAACCATGATGGTTGACACAGACACAGATATATATGAACGGTAAGGAGGGGTAGTATATTTTCCTGTTTTTCTAATTTTTAAGAGTGGCTAAAAAGTGGACTTCTGTGGAATGTGATATTTACACCCCAGGGAATTAACAAGCCAGGAAATATTTATCAAAATATTCTAGACAAAAAAATAGAAAACTAAAGTATAGATTGAAAAATAGTATCAGTTGCTCTATAACTACAGCTATGGGTGCCACTAATTAAAGCAGCAGGGATGTGTTCCTTAAATTGGGATATCATCGCCACACTCCTAATGTAGTTACATTAATCAGATGAAGTGTATCATACCATTGGTTCAAAAAAGTCAACAAGAATATTCCATTATTCAATTCTTGCAGAGCAAATATACTCTGACAGTACATGACAACCAAACCCAACACACTGTATGCATCTGTCAAAAATAAAGAATGTTAAATATGATCATATTTAATGTTTTTTGCTAAAAAAACAAACATTAAAGAAATGGGTTTTTTTTGTTTGCAGTAATTGTGCAATTGCAAAGCAAGTAAAAATGTTCAAGAGAGAGTCTGTGATGAAACCATAGTTTTATTTTTGTGCCTGTTTTTTTTTTTTTCATATTTTATGATACCAACTACTTTTATGTAAATGTAAGAGAAATACCTACATACATCTTAAAACTGTGGCCGTGAAACACATATCTTCTAAAGTGCACTTAAAGGCAACGAGAAACGCAGCAGGAGTGAAACCAGCAGGGGCCCTCCCAGATCACAAGGACAGCGGTGTACAAATTATCAATGTTTTCATGTTGCGTCAGTGCAGCATAACTTCCAGATGTAATTAGATAAACCCTAAACATAGATGATTCGTTGAAGATCATTAATGACGCTTTAACACTTAAGCTATAGTTTGCAGCCAGAAGAAAAGTCAAGCTTAGTCACCTGCTGCAGCTGTAAGTCAATTTTGAGCAAAAGCAGAGAGAACAGCACTTATTTTTCTGTTCACCTGCCCCATAGAGTCGACTGCAGTCACTGAAAGCTTACAGAGTTGTCAGCTCCTTGTGGGGTGTCTAGAGAAAAAGGGCATAACTGTATAAATTCCACCATTACTGCTCATTACAGCTTGCCATAAAGTTGCACATATAGATCAATACAAGTTTTCAGTGTACAGCAGTGTGTGCTGGTGGGGCTTAATTAGAGGTAACAATATCAGCCAAATCTGAAGGGATTGTATTTCTGTAAGGCACGCTTAAGGGTATTCACATAATAAGTTTCTTTTCCTGTACTGATTTTTATTTTTCCTTTTTTTAACGTCTTTTCTCAAATCTTTTTGCACCTTTGTTCCTTTGGGGTTGATGGGAAGGTGTGAGAGTGGAGAATGAAGTGTGACTTTGTGTGGTGCTAAGAAAGAGCGGGTGTTTATTTCATTTAACAGTGGACTGGAAGCATTCGCTTTCTGTGGATTCCCCCCTCCAGTTCCGTTAAAGATGCTGTTCATTCTTTCCGTCTGCCTGCCTGACTGGCAGTCTTTGTAACATCCTGTTACGTTCTGTTCTCCAGAGCTCGATGGAGTGTTTCTGCACCTAAACCGCGTCGCTTCGCAAAATCCTGAAATCTCTGCTGCCCCTGCCTGGCACGTTCTCCGCGGAATGCTGCCATCAATCATCCGCGGCAGCCGCGGCCCAGCTGTCAATCTGCCCCGTGTTTGTCTGAGTGAGTGTACTTATGAAGCAGAGGCTGTGTGTGACTATCTGGACTCAAATAGGAAGCTCCATTAGGGGCCCTGCCACAACAATAGGCGAGTAATGGTGTGTGTTCATGTGTGCGTGTGTGTGTGTATGTGAGGTTGATGTCTGCTGTCATTTGAGTACAGGCCAGAAAACACAGCGGCTGGCAGCTTACCGGTGTGGTAACACAAAAAGTCTGAAAGCATCACAGACGAGGGTCCTCAGCACTTCTCCGCCAGCCAATCTCTGTCTCTCCTCCTTCCTTTCCTCATCTTTTCTCCTGGCATTATTATTTGTTGCGCTCTCAAAATGGTCTTTTTCTTCCCGACACATTCTTTGCTCCACCAAAATCAGCTTCTACGTTCATCAACACCACCTTTCATGTCCTGCACACTTTTTTTTTTTCTGCTGCTACTTCCCTTGCACTTTTGCAGCACTTTATCTTTCAGTGTGATGAATTCATCACTCGTGTCTCTCAAGGCTGTAGGGAAGCTACGGGAGCATGACATAACAGGTTCATGAAACATTTATGGAGAAGAAGGCTAGGTTATACTCATGAGGGCTGACATATCTGCCTGCATTTAAGCGCAGGAGGCCTTGGGTAAATGCCTTGTAACAGTCTCAGCTTAACGTAAACACTGTCCTCTTTGCCAATACAGATGACACAAAAAAGACATTGATTCAGAAAAAAAGATTTTGAATCCTATCTATAAACCACATATGGCTGCAGATGAAGTAAAGAATAAAAAAACAAATCCCTAAACGGGAAATTCTTTGGTATAGACTTGATGTGTTGCTACTTTGCCGACCATAAGCCCTCAGAACAACATAGACTAATAAAATCACTCTTCATGGCTGGGCAACAAGTATGAGATCAATATGACTGTAGAATGTGATTTTACACAGTTAATTGCAACATTTAATACAATATGGCAATGTCAATCAACATTTTAATAAAATATGAGGTACTGTCCAGGAATAAATTTTGCAAGTTATGCGTCCCATTGATTAATCTATCAAACAGGATCATAAACTTTTTATTTTATATTATATTTAGTTCAGTTAGCCATTTCATATAACACCAATTCACAAGAAATGCAAACTTTAGACAGTTGATAGGGTAAATATTAACCATTGTTAAATTAATACTACTCACGTACTGATTGTACAGCATTCAGCTCAGTTCAGACTTAGTCAAAATATGTATAATTTAATTCCATATTAAATATAAAATAACGCAGTGAAAGTCAATTGATTTTAAATAAAAAAATAAAATAAAAAGGACAGGAACATTTTTTAATAAACTCCAGTTTATAGCATGGGGTTGTCTTCCCTGGTGTTGTTCAATATTTTTGCACGAATGTGGCAACAGTGGAAACGAAGCTAAACCATACTCTGAATGAGAGGCCATTTTGTCCCGACTGGCAAACAATGGACGGGAAGGGAAGACGAAAACTGGCACAAGGTAATTTCTATGCTTAGGACAAAGAGAGGAAACACAGTAAGTGGCAGCAGGAATATTTTCCATGGGGAAAAACAGAATATAAAGGTAATGGCAACCAGGCCTGCTGACAGCCTTGGGCCTGAGACAAGATAAGCTGAGATGAGTCCTCATCCACTTCAGCCTGTAGCCAGCAGAAAATAGCTAATATTTACAGTAGCGATTGTGACAATACCACTTATATTGCAATGTTTCGAAGAGCTGCAATAAGACTGTTATTTATCATATGGTGAGAAAACTACAACTCAAAAAAAATATTTTGGCCATTTCATAAAAATAAAAAAAAAATAATAATAATCAATCAACATTCAAAGCAAAATAAATCTGAATAAAAACTGTTTCAAACAAATAGAAAACTAAGTGTTTTAATGTAATTTTATTTGCAGATTTCTTAGTCTATTCTATTGTGTTTCTATTGTGGCTCACCCAAGGCCTCCTGCGCTTGGGTGAGCCCAGGGGAAGGTGATTCAGCAACAGGCAGTAAACTTGTTCCCAAAGATGTCATCTGTCACCACACCGGAGGGGCCACATAGATGCTGTCAGTCAGTCAATCTGAGATGCTAGCACATCTCGCATGCACACTGACATTGCGTGAACCTGTGAATAGGGGTGTATGTGTGTGTGTGTATCTGTGTGAGTACGAGACACTGTTTCTGAGTTTGTGTAAGACTGCCTGTCTCTGCCTCTGCTCTGTTGCCCAGAAAGCTCTTGTTGACTTCTTGCTTAGTAAACAGAGGGATCATGAAATCCAGAGCACAAAAAGGTAGAAGAAGAGGAAGAAGAAGAGACGTGACTGGGCTGCAGGTGAAATGAATTTCCCCTGGCAAGTTTTTTTGACACCGTTAGACAAAAACCAACAGACAGGCAGCAAAAGAAGCAAAGGAGACAGACTAGAGAGATTTTAACTAAGACAAAAAAGTTTTGCAGAAGTGAGATGAAGTGCCTGTTCTGCTTCTTCATATCCATAACGATAATAGCTTATATATAGGGGATTTCCTCTTTGCATCAAAAGTGGTGAGAGATGGATACAGCAAGGTAAGGTCAAAGTGATCTAATTATGAGTTGGAGTTTGCATGGAGAAGGGGAGCTTTCTGGGCGTAATAGCTGTACACACACTAAAAAGGGGCTGCATACTGTGATAACACACATCCCCTATGGCTGCAGAGAGCAGACAAATATACACCCAATAATACAAGCGCTTACTTTTCGCTCCGTCATACTCACACAGAAATGTGCCTCTCAGTATGAACAGAGCTTGTGGCGAGTGGCTCAAGCCTGCTGATAAGACAGAATGCACTTCAAAGCAGTGATGCTTTAAGATAAAAAAAGAAGAGGAAAAAAAAGTACCCCGACTAACAAGGACAGTTTTAAAATGGCTGCTAGGCAGCAGCCTATTGCACAGCTAACGTTTCCCGTATGTAAGCCAACGTGGCTGTTTAGGCCTGGTGGCCTGCCTGTTGGTTGGATATTTGTGTCATCATCCCCCTGCTATGGCCGAAGACACCTGCAGCAGGTTTCCCAGCTACATACTTCTATTATAATCCAAGGAAGTCCCTCTGTTCAAAAGACAAACTATTTTTTTGGTTTCACTTCTGTTTCTCTACTTTATAAAAAATCATGGGCTGTGTTTTTTCAGACTTCTGAAATTTATGCTAATTCTACAGAAAACATCTAGCAACATTCTTTTTAATGTGCTACAACATGAGCTAAAGTATTTTGCAACTAGCCCAGTGGCTACTGATAACTTTTCTCTCTGCTTCACATTTCCCTTTTTCTTTTTTTTTATATACTTCATAACATCCGAGCAGCACAGCTAATTTGGCATGCTATGCTACCTGTTTGCATAATTGTTTTTAGCTTCCTGCAGCGCTGTGGGCTTCCCTTCCACTCTATTGTCCTGGCTTGGCCTGCTTGCTCTGGCATCTACTGTTAGGCAGAGGAAATGCTGTGCAGGGGCCAAATGAACACAGAAGGTCTGGTTGGGGCTATCCAATTGATAAGGACACACTACAAGCAAAGAACAGGTGCAGAATCGCCGAAGCACAGTTCAGGCTCTGCTGAGACGGCTTTGTCGTAATCTATTTGGAGGAGAGAGAAGGATGGGCAGGGAGCGAGCGGAGGCGGAGTGGGGGTGTGAGCAGGGGTGTTGAGCACACACCAGCGTATAAAAAAGGTGCATTGTGAGCAAAGATTTCTCATGTCATGAACAGGATGCATGCACAGAGTATTGAAAAGCATTATTTTTTTCTTACAACCAATGAAAGTTATTCAATAGTCTTAAGTGTTTTCTGTTATTGGAAGTTTATGTGACAAACTACAGCATAATATTGAACTGGTAAGAACATTGCAAATTCCTAAATTTTTACTGGTAGAAATATGAAAAGTGTGGCATGGATAAATCAAAAATATATGAACTTATACTTAATGGAAGGGTACTATGGACATAACTCATCAAGTCTTTGCATAGATCATGACTTGATTCAGGTCTAAGGTACCATGAATATTCTGTCTGAAGGCAACTTGGAGTTCAGTGCTTTGCCCAAACACACTTTGACATGCAACTAAGGGGAGTTGAAATGAAACTCGCAACTCTTTAAAATGTCACATTTTAAAGAGACTCCTTTAAAGTCAAGATTATTCTTTGAAACAAAATACCCATGTGTGATTTGTCAACGTATTCTGAGCTAGGTGATAGACTTATTTTGTTGGAATACAAATTGAACAGTTTGAAAGTGTCTCATTGTTTTTGATGGTTTTCGTTCTGATTTTGGGAGACTTTGCATAAACAATTCCCCCTTTAGTTCATAGCAAACAACCAAGTATTATCTGAAGTATTGTTCACCTATACTGAGAAAGATAAACTTTGACTATCCCTTAGTGAAGCGATCCCCAAAGTCAACTTTGGCAATGAAGTCAATTTTTCTCAGCCTCGACAAACGCAGATGAGATGCTGCCGTTTGCTGGAAGCATTCATCCCCTGGACAGAGGAGCAACCGATGTTGTTTGCTGCATAAATGGAATTATTTATGTTATTTACTGGAGAGAGCCAAGGACACAAGAAGTCTGCTTCGATGGGAATCCATCCCTCTAGCACTCTTTCCTTCAGGATCTAATTCCTTCGAGTGACCGCTCAAAATCAGATAGAGATAACTTTTTCCAGAGAGCAACTTGGGGAGAGTCTGATAAAAATCTTAGAGCTTAAATCAGCTGAATGATAAGGTGCAGAATTTTTAATTATTTTAGCCAAATCATTATTTTTTTGATAAATAGAAGTGAATCCTTTTATTGCTTTTACTAATGTTTGTGTTATTTTAGATTGCTACACCTGTTTCTCATCACTAATCACCTATAATCATAGGTTAGTTTGAGTGATTAAAAATGCACACGTGAATTCAAGTAGTAGCTCCTGGTAATTCTTCTCACAATCTAATGTTGGCATCTTTGAGGGGTAAACAAATTACAATGTTAAGAAAAAGGCAAAGTTCCTGGTCTTTCTTGAGGGAGTATAATAATAGATAATTTAATAGGAATTTAAAAGAGTAGGTGTCAGGAGAAAAAATTGATAGAATAAACAGTGGTGTAAATGAAAATACTTTTGTAAGCAAAGAAGCTTAATTCTGAACTTATGAGCTTCTTTGTGTGTTCCCTACATGGCTTGTGGCAAACTGCAAAATAGTTTTAGCAACAGGTTTTATCCATTCTCCAAAAGTGAAATCAACTAATAGTTGTCCTTTTTACGTTCTTTCATCTGAGCAGTGGATCTCTGCTGTTAGCATTGCTAACATGAATCTCTTTGCTGTTTCTTGGATTATTGCTGTCGTTGATAGGCCTGTCAGTTTAGGTGGCTGACCATCTCTTGATAGATAGTCCATGTCATGAAATCCCCCAAAAATGCCTTGAAGTTTGTAACTGTAATATGACAAATTGTGAAAAATCTCAATGGATATTAAATCTATTACATAGCACTGTAGTATCTATATGTGCTAAATTCTAACATATCTTCTAATTTAGCAGTCCTATCCCCAGCTGTAACTCTTTTCATAGAAATAAATAACAGCAATCAGTTGTTTTCACCACCATTATTATAAGAATCAAACTGTCACTAAGCAACACTGAACTTGTTTGTTGGTTTAAAAAGATCCCCTTCAAGTGCTAGGAAAGTAACAATTTGTCTTCCAAGCGACCACACATTGCAAAAGAATACACAATCTATACAGAGATTAGATATCAATCTGTTCCCAACTTTTCCATTAAGTTATCCTTTAGTGGCGCTGCACCAAGAACACAGGACATCTCGGGAGTAGTTCAGAAGCTTTGAAAGAGCAGGAGCATTAACATGCCATGGAAAAAATGTCTAAGCAAAAGATTGTAGGAATAGTGAGACACATTTTAACCAAGAAAAAGTATTAGGAGCCCCATGCATATTTATTTTGAATGAACTGCAAAGAGATTAACGATGGTAGAACTTCACTTACTGTTTGGGTATTAAGGAAACGAGTGCTGCAATAGATAACAGAAAATTGCAAAAAAACTAATAGAGTGTGGATATGGACAGAACTCACGCAGGCAAGCAAGAAAAGTGACAAGGGTTAGTCTAATCAGTGAAACGGTTAGTCTAATCCGGTGAAAGATGGCCTCCACTTTAACCATTAACTGCTGTTGTTCTCTCCACTTAAGCCTGTTTCCAGCATTCCCGGCACTGCTGCTGCTTGATTGCAATCTGTTGCAGAGTAGGAGAATGGACGAGAAGCACGAGCAAGGGGGAAGAGAAGGAAACAGGGTGTGTGTGGTGAGTATGTGTGGAGAGGGTAGGGGGGTTTGCAGTAAAAGACAAGGGATTGGAGTTCAAAAGACAATAGACATTCTCTGCTCAACTTCCTCAGGAAATGGGACTCTGTGATTTCAACCATTAAGAGTTCAAGGGTGAACACTTAAATTCCTCTAAACAAACAAAGTGGAAAGTAAAGGTCATAATTATTTTTTGTAGATTAACTAAACATAAATAAGATTATAGTCAATGACAATGACTACATATTTGCCTAAACATTGCAGTTTTGTTGGATCTGTAAGTATTAAAAAATAAGTTTAATCTGTTTAGAGCTTAATAAGAGCTCCACATTTTAGAACGGTGATAACAGGTTCCGGTAATTAACATAATCAGCAGTATGTAAATTAAAATATGGTGACAGTTGTTAGGATTAAGTTTGATATGGGCCATAAGTCACTGCAAGACAAAACATACAAACAGAACACCTAGAAGATTTATGTTTTAAAGGTCCGGGGGTGAAAGGTGACACATCAACAACTACTTGATGTTTACTTTTAGGCAGTGGTTTAATTCTTTGTAAGTTTTGTTCAGACTACAGTTCCACAGAAATGAAGCACTCTTGCTACTTCCAAATTATTTTAGAGACAAAGTAGCAGACAGGGCTGCTAATTAAAACATTTGGATAACTGATAACCAGCAGGTGTGACCAGCTTTGTAAATGTTCAAGTACGCTCCAGGTGTGTTGGTCTGGAGCCCACAGTTAACACAGTGCCAAGGAGGGAAGACTTCGCAGCGGACCTGGATTTTAGGTCATTTCCACACTATTCAAAGTTCAGAGAAAATATTCCCAAGAGAAAAACACGTAAGGCAACATCTGATATAATCAGGAGTCCCAGCAAACTTCCATAAAGGTCAGACTGTGGAATGCTAAGAGAAATAGAAAAAAAAAAGTCCTAGACTCACACTTAAAAAACAGAATTAGAAAAGCGAAGCAAATATGGCTTTTTTGTACTATTCTCTATTAAAACAATATGGCAGCACAATACAGGTTTCCAAATCCGATGATCCGCAGCACACCAGCAAATATACAACAGAGAGTGAGACAAAAAAGAATGAAGCTGCTGAAATGGTGCGGTTAAACTCCAGACACAACCCTGAGTGAAATGCTGTTGACGGAAATTGCTGTCCACAAAGATGTGAGACGGATAAACTTATACAAAAAACACTGGCTTCCTGGTATTTCTGCTACAGGTGGTTCTGCAAACAAAGGGGTGTACCAGGTTTATGCCACTATAATCATGGAAAATATTATCACACAGAACAGTAAAGATTTAATCCAATGTTATATAGAATATGCATTTTGGCTTTTATGGTGATATATTTATTTCCTCAAGTATTTTTTGTGGTAATTTGCTTTTAAAAAAAACAGAATTTTGGTCATTTCTGACTTTCATCTGCAGAACTTTATAGAATTTTCTTGAATGTTGTTTCTATGGAAATAAAGAGTATAAATATCAAAAATTTTATTTGTGCTTGTCTTTTTATATTGCTTTTTATTATAAAGTCTCATATCATATATCAAATTGGAATGTGACTGGTGTATATTTATGTAGCATGCACTATTTACCTTTTTAATCTGGTGTGAGAAGAGCTATGCAAATACTTTATTATTACCACCTTTATTAACTTTCTTCCCACAAGTCAGGTTAAACATGGCGAGCCACAATTACTTTATTTTTATTCTAACTCAAGCCTGTGGTTTCTGTACAGTAGAACATGCAAACTTAAGTACAATATCATCCCAAAGGGTAAGGAAAAAACACTGAAAGAAAACCAAATAAAGCATTTTGTACAACTTCAGCATATAAGAATTTTCCCAGATAGAAAATAACAGAAATCTAGCCCGGTGGGGTATCTGTGGAAATAGAAAAAAGAGAAAAATGCAAAGTGGGGAATAACAGTGCGTGTGAGTTGGCATGTTCGCTGTTTTAGCCCCGTTCGCCCCACCCATCTTCAAGATGCAGAAAACATGAATAATTTTGTGACTTTGTTGGGAAAACTTTCTAAAGTGTGGCAAGGCAGACTCGAGGTGATAAATTATTCAGATGTTTCATCGGAGCCATGCTGCTTGCGTAGGGCAAAGTCTCTATAATATGCATGTAAGAAGACATGATGAAACAACTCCATAAACAGCAGAGAATAAGTCAGTGCTGGGGGACTGCAGCTGGAAGAAAGGGGTGATGCGAAGCCAAGCGACTTTGACTCTGACTTTACATAGGCATTCATGCACCAGGCCTCTATAATATATACATCTGAGGGTGCTTGATGAAACCACCCTGTGATGCTGGATAGAAGTAGGAGAAGAGAAGGAGGGCAGATTATGCGTGAGATAAGAATAACAGAAAAAAATGGAAAAAAACAATCATTTAAAGAGAAAGATGTATGAGACAGAGAGAGGAAATGTTAAGATTCCTGCCATTGTGAGTCTATGTTTATGTGTGAGAAACACAGGGAGAAAGAATGGGGATTTAACAGCAAAGGAATAAAACACTAACAGACAAGGGAAACAATAGATGAAGAGAGGCATTTTGCTTTTTTGTAAAGAACCTAGGGAGAAAGAATATACATTTAAAAAAAGATCATATCCTACTCTATTATACATCTGCTGTTTATTCTAAGATTAAACTTCAATGTTATTTGTTAGACCTTGGTAAATTAAACATGTAAGGTGTTATGTGACTTTCTTCTGGTGTGCCTATGTTTCAGTCAGGCTGCAAAAGAGAGAGCAAGACTTCTGGCAGATAATAGCTTATCATTTTAAACTTTCAGCTTTTCTGATGGAACTTTCTGGATTTGAAAACATGGTCACCTTTTGGAAATCTTGACTTAGTTAAAGACTTACAATCTCATTTCTCTTGGAGATTGGACAAAACTGTGGTATCGATTATACTAAAAATGCTAAACGACAATACAAGATGCTAGAGAGACTTAAAAAAAATCACCAATATATAATTTTTTTTAATTTTAAAACAGTGAAAACTTGTTTTACAATGATTGCTCTATTGTGAACACACTCGCTAATGTTTCTTATATTGATAATGTTCTTAAAGAAAAATGGTAATGGGCTCAACTTAATACTAGCAGCTTGAAGGTTTACAACTGATGAGTGTAAACTAGCTGTAAAATTCTCACCGGTAAATGTGCTTTTATTCCTTTTAGTCAGTTTTTATCTATACTTTACCCTTTTAGAACTTTAAACATGTATTTATATGTCAGTATTGTGTTCGTCTTATTTTATCTAGCAAGGTATTGTAGTAATGAATATTAAATAAAGTATAGATTCATCCTCCATGCACTACTTCTCTAGCTTGATACACGTTTGTTTCAACACAGTGCTGTCTTTTAAAAGGGACAGTCGAGACAAAATTAAATTATAGCCATCTTTGGCAGCTTAACAATCGCCACGTGTTTTTTTGTTAATGGAAAAATTCCTAAACAGACAAGACTTGAAAACAATAGGAAGAACTTTAGGGTACCCTTTAGTTTAGATATAAACAACTAACTAACAGCTTGCACCGGTCACAGAGAGGTTAGGGGGTTATTCCTTGCTTTACACAACCAGAGAAATCTGTGTTCAGTCTCCCACTGAGATGTTAATGAAAACGATTTAACATCGATTTCATTAACGATGAAATCAGAGGCAAGCTACACTGCCTCTGACACACTTAAACCTTAGAAGCAGCATGAAGATACTGTTGGAGTTGACACAACTGCAGTACAGTTTCAAACCCTAAAATGTCCACTGTCAGTCTATCAGATATAAAAGTGACACTGTATTTAGATATTTGGATTCATCCCTTCCAAATACCTGATATTGATGGATATCTAAGTCTATTTCAGATTATTGGTTGACTAGTTCTTGCCATTATTTTGCCCAGAAAATATGTTGAAAACCACTAACCTCTTACGTACTTGACAATAATGTTTTAAAATTATTACTAATCAAACTAAGCTGAAGCCAAAATACAAAAGTTTGCGAGATATCAGACCTTCACTGTAGTACTTTTAAATCCCTAAAAAAACGTGGAGGATATCCTGGAGGATGCTTAGTCAGTTGTTTAACATTTTGGTAATGATAAAACTATAGACATGACAGAAATATATTTTTTAATCACTAAGCATTCTGACTTTGTGAAACATAAATATATTAAATGACTGATAATAACTAATGGCACATATTTTTTCAGATCAAAACAGTCCCAGTCCATCTGGGACTGTTTTTTTATTTGTTTGTTTGTGACTTTGAGTCAATGGGTGGATTGCTAGTTTTTTACCCTATTTTACAACTTACATGTTGTTTTTTCTCAAACTTACAGTGATTACACACACACATCTAAAAACTGAATTTCAATTCAACAAGCTACACTGCCTCTGATACACAGGCAATTCTACATAACTATCAAATGAGGAGTCTGTGCAACTGCAACACAAAAAGTAGTCCTCTGCTGTGTTTATTTGACAGAGGCAAGCTCTATTACAGAGATAAAAAGAAGCTGCTGTATAGTACACCAAACTAACTGCCAAAAAGATGGATGGAAAATGTTAGGGTTTCTTAGCGGATCACACAGTTTTGTAATGAATAGAAGGAGAATGTGGATGAAGGCCATTAAATATTTGTTCTCTAATATTTGTGCAACAGTTTTCATTAACAGAACACCATACAGAATCCATTTAAAAAAAATATCCTCACTTAGTTGTCAAGCATGTCCCAGACTCCTTAGCATACAGGAGTCTCACTGCAACCAATAGGTAATGTAGCAGAAAATACATTAATGCACTTTCTCTCAGCAGAAACCTTTGGAAATATTATTTATAATAGAAATAGAAATATTTTGGGAAAACTATGTTGTCAAAAATGTTATTTTTTAAAATCATATTTAAAGAATCTGAAATTAATGTCTAATATTCTCCTAAAAGTTTGAATAGCTAATTCAATAGTTTTTCTATTGCAAGAATAATTAAAAATGCCCCCTTTTTTACAAACAGAGTTACGGTTTCATTAATCTCACACTGTGTTTTAAAATATGTCTATTGAATTCAGAATCATCCAATACTGGTTTGATGAATCCAACGAGTTCACATTTTGAAGTAGTGATGAACAAATGCATTTCAGTTTCACAACATAAAAACATTAATTGTCCATTAATGTCAGCAAGCTGCTCTCATCTGGATTATGACAAAACAATTTAAAAATTGAGGCTTTTCAGGACTTATCTTAACCGAATTTTATCAATTTCCCTTCACAAGCATCGGTATTCACATCGTCACCAGTCAAAAATGTTCACAATATTTACATATTCTTCTTTTTATTTAATACCATGTGAAATATAAATGTAAGATAACAATAGCCTCTCTTTTCTCTGTGTTGAATTTATTTTGCCTTTCCAGTTAAAGATTTGTATTGACATGACTGTCACTCAGTGGTAGATAAGTCACCTTCCAATTGAAAGGTTTTTGGTTTGATTCCAGTTTCCTCCTGTCACATGTTGATGCGTGCCTAGCCAGGGCACCTAACCCGACCCGACCCACTTTCTTACCAATCTTTTATAAAGGCACTGTATAATTTGAGTCAGATTAAGATTTATCAGATTGGTTTTCATGTGATAAAGAAAAGATTAGACATTAACATAACAATTAATTTAACAAACTTATTTGTAAAATATCCTCATTGGATGCTTACCTGTAATCCCAAGCAATCTTTTCTCAGTGTAAAGTAACCTATTAAGGTTTAATCAGTGTAGGAAATTTCACATTTAAGGAGGATTATACGGTCTCCATAATAATGACAGGAAGTCCTTTAGTTTAGAATTGACAACAGATGCCAACCTTAGCATTGTTTGTAGCTAAAGACTATTTTCACAGTTCTTGCAACCATTTGGATCTTGTGTAGGCCTTTGATGCAATTTTTACAAGTTTATAAAAAAAAAAAAAATCCACATTCCATTGTAAGCAATGTTCAGTCCAAAAGGTCTGTATCTACACAGGTCCTAAAATTTACCTACTAGAACTCTGGTATTTCACCCATTGTGTTATAAGGTTTCTATAACCTGACGAAAACTTCAGTTCAGTTTTCTGGAATTCTCTTTGCACCTGGCCAGCTATATTTAAGTGTGCCATGGAAACTGTGTTCCTTTTCCAGCATGCTGAAACCGAACAATCCCAGAGCCTCAGAGGGAACTCTTTCAAACCGCCTGTCTTTGTTATCCAGCTGGGTAGACACAACTAAGTAATTGGTGCTTCTCTGTTGTTGCCCAATTACTCTCTGTCCTCGGTGGCCAACCTCGTCTCTTTCTTAGACCATGGCCCATTTCCTGTCTCATTTCATATCTTAAGAAGTCCACATAAGCGAAAACAAAAACAGGGAGTACATTAGGCTACATCAGTAATGAGCCGAAACATTCTGAAAGACCCTCTTCTCACTGTGTTTTCTGAATAGACTAAGAAAAAGGAACAAGAAAAAAAAGCCAAAGCTGGAACATAGTAAGTTTGCTTTCAGCATTTAGCTCAATGCTTCATGCATTTGAAGGGAAAAAAACAGCTTTAGGAGGCTTTTGTCTCTGCAGGTTTCACAGGGATAAAGACCACACAGTAGTGTCAACATGCAACAGATTAAATCTTTGGAGAATTGATCAGTCACTTTATTTTCTGGAGAATGAGAAAATCATGTAGTTAAGGTAGATAATTTATTCTTTGTCCTCTCTAAGTGAGACAGGGGAATGAGGATGCACGTAAAAAGAGTGATGTTCAATTGATTGTATGTATTTATCTCCGTCTGGTCAGCACTCTGGCTTGTTGCTATGCACTGGAGGTCATTCTCCACACTGAATCCCCATTGATCTCCACTTTAGAGCCTCCCGAGACACTGAAAGCTCTATAATAGGTATGATGTCACCTTAATAATAAATAAACACTCATGAACGAAACAGCAATTCATGCTTTAAATATATTACTTTGCGTGCATACTCATCATTATGCACATCTACAAACACACTCACAAACAAGCACATTTCTACACCATAGTATCACACATACAAAACCCCTCACACACACACACTGATCGGTAGAAACCAAGTTTACAGCTGTCTCTCTCTATAATTTCTTGTACCGCGCTGCCTAACTGCATGTAAGAGCATGCGTTAATTCAGACATCATTTAATAAGACACGCAGCCAGACTGCCTTGACCACTCCATAGAAAGGTGCTGAAAGGCAATTACACTGGGCAAATAGCCCTTTAGACTCCTGGGGCTGAAGCCCTTCCATCCATCCAAGGGGAAAGATGAACAGGAGGTCGAACTTAGAACTCATACCAGAGCTAAAGTAAGACACCATTTAAGTTAGACAGTATTCTTGACTTTTTCAAACAGGCCCAACAGTGCCAGTTAAGATATATGTATAGATGTATAGATGTAGATATGCAAGTGGGAACTTTTTTGGAATAGAAAAACAAGACTTCATTAATAAACTAAACTGAAATCTTAAGTCAGAGGATGGACCCAAGCAAACAACTACTAACTAACTGTGTTAAATTAAGTTTAACACAACTGTAAATCAGGCAAATAAATCTGGATTAAGACCAATTTGTCATTTACTTCACACAGAGTGATGGTAATTAGGGTGATGGGCGGCTTAAAAAAAATCTGGGGGTCTGAATATTGAAATGTGCACCTGATATCCACCGTCATAGACAGTCATAGATCTGTAATGCTGCGGGCTTGTTTATCTTCCAAAAATCATAGAAACTATGTTAAGTACATGGCCACATACCTACTTTGAAATACCATATTTGAAACAATGATTAACTGGCTCGTTGCACTAAACTTGTGAATTATCTGGGGAGATTGTGCAAAGAGGAATAGTCAAATCTAACTTTATTAAAGTCTGGGGTTAGCAGGGTGTGGTTTTGTAAAACACATCGGGCTAATAAAATGTTGAGTCTGAATTATTTATGTCAGCAAATAGCTCCAGAGTTTTGAATTGTGATTCAAGTTGTCATCTTGTGAAATAAAAGGTGAAGACATGTTAAACACCAGTCATAAATTAAATTGGGAGATAGTGGTGTTTCAATTTCCTCTGGTATTTTGGACCATTTCACTGAAAAAATATATGAAGTCCTACTTTTGTAATATTGGATAGACCTTTGCAGAGTTCTTAAAGCGTAAAAAGTGACAGTACGTCATAGCAAACTCATATGAATGGGGCTAAAGGAAACTATAATGAACGTCACGCAGAGGCTACACAGATATTTCTGTTCATCCTACAGCACATGCAGACGTTCTGGGTTGCATTCTGTAAGAATGCTCAACGGTCATGGGAAGAGAAAGTTGGCGAGTGGAAAGGTGTTTGAAGCTCAGCATAGCCCTGTCTGAGCACTAATCTTCTTAAGGTAGAGATCTAGGTAGATTTTTGATGTATCTTATTTCTAGAAATAGCAACACTACTGATTACTCTGTTCCAATAGTATATCAGGGAGCAGCAGTGAAGCTGATTTATTTGTCATTTGGATGTATTTTGAGTTCAGAACATGTGCACTGTAGATTGCAGGGAGGAGGTGAAAAACAGTCATAACTGAGAGTCATGACAGCACAGATGGAGCAATATTTTTTTCTACTTTTTCCAAGTAATTTCACAGAATTAAGTACTGAAAGAAGATCAGTGCCTATAAGCATTCCATATGTCACAGCTGAAAAAGCACTTCTCAATAAAATACCTCATGTGGAATCAAAAATGACAGAAGAAATGAGAAGAGATGTGGTTATTGAGGGAGATCCTCTATTGAACTTACCATTGTTCCCAAAGTCCAGTGAATACTTGACCACGTGGTAGTTATTCCACACATACAGCAGGTTGTCTCTTGGGTTGTAATCCACTGCAGCTATATACTGGTAGGAGTTAGGGAATGGTATATTAACTGTTGTTTCTTTGCTTTTGTCCGTGTTATACATGTAGTCGATCTTGTTTCCTGTCCCCTCATTGTCGTCGTCTTCGTACACGGTCTTAACGACGTACAGAACGCCGCAGATCATGAAAGCATTGGAAGCAGAGCGCTTATCATAGCTGGTGTCCCAGGAGCCCTCGATGCGAAGGGTGTAAGGATTAAGCTGGCTCACCACGATGCGTCCGTTGTTCTGTTCTGTTGCGTAGATCACCCACAGCCCATTTTCATCCACAGCAAGGTCGATGTCCGACTTTCCCCCCCAACGGTACGGAGAGGTGTCATGGTAGTTGGCGTTGGCGATGATGGCCTCGCCGCTTTTGATCCGTGTGCGAAGGTCGAACTTTACGATGTTGCGGGTGCGCTCTTTGTTAAAGAACAGTGCACCGTCGTAGACTACAAAACCGGTCCCATCTACTCGGTGTGGGAGTTTGTATGTGGTAGTGGGGCGGCCTGCAATGAAATCCTCTTTGGACGAATATTCAGTTAGTGTGTCTGTGCGGTATGGGGTCCAGGGCATGTAGTATATCTTATCAGAGGCTTGCAGCGGATCTTTGCACCATGCACCTGACTGGTGGTCAGATTCAAAGAGATGTTCACTTTGGTACACTCCTCGTAGAATGCCCGGGCACAGAAATACTGAGGAAAAATGAGGATAATTACACATTACATAAGCCTCACCCACGCAGAGATGTATGTCAAACACTTCCTTACAAAGTTTATGCTCTGTTTTTCTTCACTGTTATTGGCACTACAAGAGTGGAAGCCTGTTACAGCAGCTTTGACCCCCTTTTGAGGGTTAAAAAGGTATATTTTGTTACTGTGCTGCTGTAGCAAGTTAATTTCTTTACTGTGAGATTAATAAAGGATTGTTCTATTCTGTTCTATTCTATTATTAATTGGAAGTTCTTGAATGACTGATGCCCTGGACAACCCTCTACTTCTGCAGCCCATGGAGTTCCCCATCGAATCCCGACCGATTGTGAAAATAAGCACTTCAAAAGTTGCTTTGTTTGGTACCATTTTGCACTACTGACAAAGCTTTTTTTTCAATTGTCACCCTCAGGACCATGCTGCGCTCGATGGTGAGCCATATGGTCCATGTAAAAAAAAACAGCACTGTTTGCAAGTGAATGATACTCGCATTGTTAAAGCAGAGCAGCATCATCTCTTGCTTTCAATGTATTACATTCTTGTATTACAGTTATGTGATAAAGAGAAAATAGCACCCTTTGTTCTACTTCCACTCTTTCCTTCGGTTCCCCTTCCTCGGTCCCTCCTAAAGTCCTGATTAGCCTCACAATGCTTCCTCCGCTTCTCTCCTTTTCTATTTCCGTCAGTCAGCGCCAATTTCAGAAGCGGGCACATCTTTAATCGTCTGCTGTTTTTGTAGTTGCTACAATAACTATTTTCCCATTCCATCCTCAGCCTTCCCGCCGAGGAATACTGAGGTCATGTTTGATGAGGGATGTGGGACATGGAGTCAATTCTGGGAAGCCGCTGCAACCAATCATAGAGGTCTTTGTAATTTAGCTGGAATGCTGTCACATCAGCACGGCAGATACAGACATGCCAGATGTGGCAGATGGGGTTTTCCCATTCTTCTCGATAGTGCAATTCCAGATTTCACACGAAAGCCTGGGAATACTGATTGAATAGTCACTGGCTTCTCAAAGTACTGGCGTCAGTTCAGCTTTTGAAATAGTAAATGTCAATGTAATTCTCTTCTCAATGGCTCATTATAAAAATTTACTCCAGTGGCAAGATGGAGAAGTGACATTTCCCACAATAGCATACAATAATCTGACTCAAGAACATGTCTAATGAGATGCAGTGTTTCTAATTTTCCACCAAATGCTGCTTTGCTACAGAAGGGTATCTTTAAAGGAAATGTCCTCTTGCCAAACGTACAAAGCATTCAATTTTATCAAAAAGTGGCACCCACACCCTGATTTTGCACGTGTGTTTGATTGACTTACCTTTTTGTTCTACTTCTGCATGAGCCACAGGCAAACGATTTGAAGAAGGAAAAAAATACAGAGAACAAGGGAGAGAAAGAGACAAGAGACAAAAATAGATTAATGATGCAATAATAAGGAAATCATGATAATACAATCTTGGATCTCCATAATCGTCCTCATATTTCATCCTAACCTTGTGAGAGTGCCAGGATGCTCTCCATGTGTGATTGGTAATAACATTACATAAGCGTCTGAGGAGGCAGTACTGCAACAGGAACGCTATCTGACAGGATTGCATCTCGCATATGTTGCACACGCATATGGAGACGGGAAGCAGAGATGCACATGGCAGACAGATGCGCACAAAGATGGAGAGGGGATACCCGGATGAAGCAGGAGCTTGGCACAACATGGGGGAAACACAGGAATGTTTTGCTGTACCCCTAGTGGTCTCACCCCTTTGTGCAGAACAAAGCAGAGCAAAACAAAATGACCTGAGATAATAAGCTCTTTAATGTATGCTAATAGCAGTGGAGCAATGAAAACTAGAAAATTGATGTGATTAGTGGGATTGCATTTTAGTGGCCTAGCCAAAAGTGCAACATAATAGTGCTTTCTGTTGCACAGTGGCCCAGCTGATGATTTTGAATGGTATGTCATTTTTGTGAGTAGGGGTGTGTAAGCATCTGTGTGTGTGAAGGTGGAAGCTGATTTGCTTTAACCACAACACTAGGAGTGTAATTATTCATCCACCTCATGAGATGAGACAATACATGATTGTGGGTTCATGAGTAAAAGGCAAGACAACATTTAATCAATATCTTCCAAAATTAGAATAATTTTCACAAGTCAAAAATTGTTTTAAATTTAAAAGAAAAATCATCCCAGGTCTGACCAGTTAACACATTGTAGTTTTTATCTTGTCTACTTCTAAGGAGGCCTGATAATTATGGCGCTCTCTATCAATCTTTTTAATTTTTTTAACAAATAAAAAAAATCTTTTTCTACATACAAATCTTCTTTTGTTTTAAACACATTTACTGTAAAATTTGTAAAGTGCTATTAATAATGAAAGCGTAAGAAGTCTCTTTTGGACAGTTTTTGCTGGTCAATCACAAAGCTAACTGTATTGACATTGTTTTTTTTCCCCATCCATTTCCAGTTCTTATTGATAAATGAAGTTTTCTTAGTTGTTCTAGTTATTTGTGTGAATGAAAATACACAAATGACTACTTCCAATAGATGTTTTCCTTTAGAACACTGTAATTCTTAATAATTGTTACAGCTGCATTGAACAGATTCAAAACATCATATTGCTTCCCTTTCACCTGTTCAAACTGATTTATCCCCTTTTTTATTTTTATAAAATTGTTGTTATTTGGCCAATGGAAGGAGCAAATTTCAACCTAACTGTGATCTCTGAATATTGGAAGATCTCATAATATGACATCTTGGCATACCATAACACCAATTCTCTTTCTATGCTCAATCTGCAGAGCTTTGCAGCACCCTGCAGTGAAATGTGCATACTTGCAAGAAAACCTCTTAAACATATGAATTTCATTCCACCTTGGTCCCCGGGGACCCCATGTGGAATGTGAACATAGCAGAAAACCTAATCCTGCAGGCTGTGCCCCGGTGTCTTTCAAGACTGCTAGAGACCTGCTGGATGGAAGTAGTCCCCTGAGATGAGAGAGGAAAGGAGGAGAGAAGAGAAGGAGGGGAGAGTCCTCCAAGGAAAAAACATTTCGCAAAACTTCTGCATGACACATGTTTATATATAGTGCACATGCACCACAGTTGCGCTCTCCATGCATAAATTCTTCAACACACTGATGCTTGAACTCATCACCAAGAACAAGACAAGCACAAATGCATGTCACACACACACACACATGCACACACGCAACCATTAAATCCTTGGCTCATGAAAAATGCATGGTAACTGGTGCAGCTTAGCACAACTCCAGATAAATAAGCAATCTCTGGAAGAAGATTGTGTTGATGTCAAAACCCAACACAAGTGTGCACATGCATGTGTGCATGTGTGTTTGTGAGTCGTTTTGAGTTAAGATATAAAATGGCTCGCCACATGCAGGCAACTCCCTCATGAGAACTGGGAAAGAAAGCAGATAGCCTGTCTATGTAGCAGGGTGGGTGTGAGTGTGTGACAGAAGGACTGTTATCTGTGAATTTAAAGGGACAGTTAAGGACTTTTGAAGAGAGGTTCAAATTCTTGGTCATAAGCAGAGATCCACAGGTCTGAATTTTTCTTTGAATATACAATTCCTGTCTCTCTTTCGGAGCTACATATATCATATTAAGAAAAATGAATACCACAATAGCATTCAGGGTTTAAATATTAGTCAAAAGAAAGACAAAATGATGACAGAGTTAATTTTTAAACCGATTTGAGCATCTTTTGTGGTTAGCTTGGCAAATATTACAAAAACGTATTTTAAATCAAAGATTTTTAAAATTTCAAAATGCAGCATATTTTATGACAAAGCTGAAAGTTCAAAAGGATAGAAAATAGCATATTTGTTCCAATATGTTCAGCCTTCCCATAATCTGCTGAATGTCTCACTCTGTCCTGCAGCTTAACCTGCTCAGTGGCTCCATTGGTTGCTCAAATTAGTCAGTCCCTGAAACTAAAGTTAACAACTAGTCTAAGAGTCGCCAAGAACACTTTCAAGGTACCATAGCTCAAATCTCAACAATGCGATAGCAGTTTATTTATAACAGTATTTTAATAAGGTATACACTGTTGGCATGTTTACATTTGGTGGTTATTTACATAGAAGCCAATGATGTTGAAATAGGAGGCTGTGCACTGGTAGAGATCTTCCTGTGTAAAACACATAGTGTTGAATGGAAGTGTAAAGCTATGGTCAGAGTGATTATCTAACAGAAAGGTAAGACAAAATGGTGATTACTTGAAATCTCCTTAATTATTTTTGCCACTGCTCTGTTTTTACATCAGACAGTTGAAATGAGTGGAAATGGTTTACATGCTCCATTCTCAAGTGTTTCATCGGTGCTACACTGATGTAATTACCAGCTACTGCGTAAATTACGAGTTTAAAAATAATAAAACGGCATGACTAAAATCATTAGTAATTCTTTTAACAAAGCTGAAAGAGCTGAAATTAGGAAGAAGTCTGCTTTGGTCATCTCTTCAGCGTTAGCTTCAGTCAACAAATATGTGTCCATATTGAATGAGAAAGCAAAGAGAGTTATGAATTTTAGCCTTCTAACAGAACCTCTCTTCAAAAATCCTAAATTATTCCTTTAATTTAAATGCACTGATTCAACGCAAAGGGAGACTGTGGGGCAGAGGATTGAGGGCACTGAAAGAACAAGGCCTTCAAATTACCAGAGGCTCTGAGGCAGCCTCACATACACAGAGCAAAACATGTGGAGTTCAAGGTTGCCAGCAACTAATAGATTTCAAATGAAAGTGTGGCGGACAACAAGTATACCAAATGGCACAGAAAATGTCAAACAAATGCCATTCAATTTGTACCGCCGCTCTGTGTTTCACTAGATTAATGGACAACTCTGCTGTGGAGCTTATTGCAAGATTTTTTTTTCCAGGTGTCTCTTACTTTAATCTCTAGGACGAGGGTAAGACATCAAGCTTTCTCATAAGATCACAGCCGTTCATTTTTCTGTACGCAAAATTCGACAATATATGTCAGCGAGACATCTGTTGGAACCTCAAGGTTTTGTCAAGGGGGGCCTGCGCACGGAGGATGATGCAAAGAGATGAGACGTTTTTCTCCACCGCCGTTAATTTAGCTACTGAGCGTAGCTAAAAAGAAGAGGGGAGGAAAAAAAAGAGCTGTGACAACTTTGCAAGAAAATGTCCTTAATTCTAAGAGAACGTCAACAAGAAAGCAGCGTCTGTCAGTGTCTTCCCTAACATTATTCAGAACTGATTCCTGCAGAGGAAGAGGGAGGTTTTTATCAATCCACTATCTCTGACAGATCATTTGCAGAATCACTTACTGTACCTTTGCAGCTACAGAGTAAAAACATGCTCATTTATTCTGAGCAAAGATATGAATGAATATTAGAAAACATTAGCAGAATAATAGGGATATGTCACCTGTCTTGTGTCTCATTTATTAAAAAATTCTCTCGTTCATTAAAATTTGCATTACAATATCTTTAACCTGGATGAAAGGCTCTATCTTGGATGCCATTCCTATTCCCACAGTTCTTTTCTGCTTTGTCCTGTGTGCTCACAGAGACACAAGCAGTGCTACCCTAACTGTGCTGCAGTGTAAAGATAATTAGCATTTTTATTGAAAACGTATGGTTTATTGAGAAGGTGTTCGTCTTAGAGCGGAGACGATGTGCGTGGGATTCGTGTGAGGCGTGGAAGAAGTGTGGCGACAGCAGTCTGAAAGCGATTATCGCTGATCTCCAATCAGTCCAAGGCCCGAGCCCAAGGTCATATCTGGACACAGCCATTTTCTGCTTTGCTTTCTCCATTATTCTACCCTCTCCCACCCCGTTGTCCTCATATCCTCACCTGCCATCCTGTTTCATTATTTCACTACGTGCTTTTCTCCTTGTCCGTTCTCTCCATTACCTCCTATGTATTTCCAGCACTTACCTCACTCCCTGCTTCCCCTATCCAGCTCTCGTGTGCCGTCTTTTATCAGTTAATTCGTTCTTTCGGTTCCTCGTCTAACCCATTTCCCTCTATCGTTGTCTCAGCTGTCGGGCCGCCATCTCTCCCTCTGCTTTTTTGGTTCCTTTCCCATCTTCTCTTTTCTTGCAAGGAAACAACTGCAGTTTTTGCCCAAACAAATGAATATACCATGCACACACACTTAAACAAGCAATCCTAACAGTGAGTAACTGTTTCCAGGACAACACATACACACACACACACAAACCCCGTCTAGTGTCATCATGATGAAGTTATTCCAAAGGTCCAACCCGACAGAAGTCCTTAATTGGCCAGACAAGAAGGTTGATTTTATCTTTTAATTAGCTTTCCTAGTGAGCCAAGTTCTATTGTTTTAAATAGACTGCATGGGTATTGCATAACGTATCACTGGCTTTCCCGATTAATAATTCCTGATTGCTTTATAGCAGCAGAGAGAACAACGGTATGCTGAATGAAGATGAGGAAATGGATAGACAAGGCCCATGTGTCCACTCCTATTTTAAAGATACCATCAAGTGGTGTAACCTTTTTGTTCCACTACCAAGAACAGTTTCCACTAGAAATACGGCTGGGTAATAAGACATGGAATACCATGGCAGGTTCGCTAGTACAAGGTGCCGCTTTCAAAGGGTGAATTCACCTGAGTTGTCAATTTGTCTTTTGAAATGTGAAATATGAATATGAGAGCAGCAGCAACATTTTGTAATGCAACATTTACAGCAAAATATAAAGTCAGTTTGAAGAATTGTCCGTGAAATGTTATTCTGTAATTGAGAAACTAAGTCTTAAAGGAATTTTTACCAATTTTCCACGAAAGTTTCCCTTGTTACTTCATCTCCTCACAGAATTTCTTTGCAAATTCCCTTCAAACTTCTTTTGATTTTACTGCACCCTACCTGTTGATGCATATTCAACAAATGCAAAGGACCAAACTGAAAGCCCTTGCCATATACCTCATCTAGCAGTCAGAGTTAATGCCTAATTTCTCAGATTTGCCTTAATAATACCTACATATATATTATATGTGTAATGTGTAAAATAATTTCCACTTAATTTAGAATCTGCTTGAGATAAAATATACATATTTTCTTAGTTATACAACCTAATATATTCAGTGTTAAAGGATCAATATGACTAAAGCTACACCAATCATTATTTTGTTGTTTTCTAAGATCAGATCCATCCATGTATAACAGTTGCCTTGGTGAAGCACTTTGTACAGCAGTTTGCTAATGGATGTATGGATATTTATAGTATGCCTGCAGTGCTATGAGCGAGTATACACAGGTGGCTAATTACTGCAGAAGATAGCTGGCTAGTTTGGCACACGACCACCACACACTAGCACCACGGTGAGCCGGAGAGGAAAAAAAGAGACAGCACTTGATTGTAGATTTGGAAAACAGCCAAAAACCTGCAGAGATGAGGAGCGGTGAAGGTAGCACAAGCCAAAAAAATTTGATGGAATAAAGAGGAGGGGGATGAAGGTGCGTCATTTCACTGAAAACTGAACCGTACATAATTGAATTGCCTGTTTTACAACCCACTTTGAGGATTGTTTACGCTATCTGTGCAGTTGGAAACAACTCTGCCTGAATGGCAGTTGTGAGGGAAAAGTGCATCTGCAGTGGGAAGTTGTGTCTCTCTGGAGTTTGGCTCATTTTCTTTCTGCGCACTTCGTTTGTGATTAGCAACGGTTGCCCTCAGAGATGATTGCTAGGTGAGTCAGATGTTTACACAGCGCCACTAGTGCACCTACTGTCCGGGGAGACGCAGTAAGAGTTATGGATATCCCCTGATGTTGCACTCATTTGATTGAGCTGTAGCTAAACTTGCCTTCAAACATAATAATAATTTATTAAAGTTGGACTTTGTGCTGTTTTAAAAAAGGCAACAGCCTGAGCGCACTGTCATATATTTCACAAAATAAGCCATCTCTATTGTATCAGTTTGATGCATGGCAACAATTTGGAGATTTTTCCCCACTTAATGTCTTACAAAACATATATCTGGCAGCAATGCCTCTGACAGAATTGATTTCCTGCTTTATGCGTGCTGCGTGATGGTTGACAGCTGAAGCTCCAGCCTGAATGTCAGCTTGTTCCAAGATTTTCATATTATTACACCTTTCAAAGAAAATTGATTTCATAAATATTTGAGGAATGCAATACCATGGCTCTCTGCCATGTAAAGGTTTCAGATGTTTCAGACAGAAACATCTGAAATGTGGACTCCCAACACCCAAAGACTTATTTAATCTTTAAACAACATGATTCTTTCTTTGTGATGCTGTAAACATTTCTCCAGGCTAAACACACCCCCAGGAGCAATGCAATATATCACGGTGCTACCTGATCCAGACTGAGCACTTTAGACAGAAAGCTGAAGATGCTAATGTGCCGTCGAAAACAACTCTCTCCTTCGCAATCCTTTTGCAGGCCATTTCTTCATCTCTCTCACTATGACCCTTTATCGGTCAGCCGAGCTCTCTAATGACTTTGTATCATATGCTGCCTATTTTTGCAGAGAGAAATTGTACCCACACTGTCCAACTGTTCATCAGATCAGAGCGTAACTCATCTCCGATTGATCTTACTCTGCCGATCTTTACTGCGAGAAACCCATTAACTAAGTATGTTTGCAAGGCGGTTATTTTTTCACAAGCGGGAACGCTCAAGATAAGTCAAGAATGACTGAAAGAAGGCTAAAAGCCCACAGAACACTGATGCTTGTATGGGCGTGAAACAGATGTGTGTGTGCACGTGCTTGGCGGGGCATTAAGCAGGTATCAGGTTGTGTTTCCATCTGCTCCAGAGAGGGCTCTGATAGTCCTATTATTTAATCTGCCGGTCATTCTAGACGCCAGGCAAGAGCCGTTTAGCTCGACATAATTGAATGCTTCAGTGTGGGAGATCACCTTGGCTGTCTGTGTGGACTGTAGTGCCAAGACTGTAGATGGCTGTGAGACAAGGACTTTAAAAGTGTCCGCAATTTTGAGAAAAGTTACAATTTCTTTTCAGCAATCAGTTTAGTTTAGGCTTCGGATGATACAAATGTCTCAATGTATGTAAACCTTAAATAAAAATACAACAGTTTTACAAAAACTCAGGTAAAAATGTGAAATATATTTAACATGATCTACCAGCTTTTGATTGAAATAGAAACATTAGTGTATATTATATTGAGTAATGCTGTTGCTGTAATCTTATGCCCAACATTTATTTATTCGTTTTATTTCAACTTTTAAGTAGGAATCCCCCCTGGAAAAACCAGCTACAGAAGATTTGAATAGCTTACGTTGAACATATGGTGCAATGGCTTTCTTTAAGCCAGCTGACAATCAATGTGCAGCAATGCGGGGATTAGGGTTAGTATTAACTTATCCAATCTTTCATACAGATGAAAAAAATGGGAACCCTGGCCTTGTATTTGCCATCTTATTAAAAATGCTTTAAGCGACAAGAATGGTGAGAAAGAAAAGTTTTACTCATGGTGCATCAAGTCAAGTTTACTGATGGAAATAACTGAAGCAGGATCTTTTTCTAATCAGCTCAAAAATGTCCTTCCAATGAGCCAGCCTGGTTAATTAGCTTTGACCATAACTTGGCAATAATAGGTGAGCCAAAGTGCAACATGTAAATTGACAATTGTCAGCGTGTGCCTTCAACCCACACTGGACGCATCTTGTGAAAAGCACCAGGGCACATCAAATTACTAGTTCTGAGCAGTGGTTAGATTATTGATCGTTTTGAATAGAGCAGTTTTGACAAAGATTGTTCAGCACCTGGGGTTTGGAAGATTAGCCGCCTAGCAGGGGACACTGTGTGTATCACACAATAGATAATATAGGAGGCGTGTTTTTGAAATGACAAAACACATCTGATCTGGCTGCCCTGGTATGGAATGATTGTGCCAGAAAAAGTTAGGAATGAAATGATCATCAATTTAAAAGCACAAAACAGCAGAGACAAATTGAGGAGCACCTATTCTTTCTATGCAACCCACTTTTTGGTTGATCATCATGTTAGTAATAATTTCCAAAATCTAACAAAGTGTTAAGACCTTTATACTTGTTATAGACCAACATAACTTTTCACATTATACATTTCTGTTAGCTGCCACAGTAGCTGGTATAATACAGAAAGTATAAACCAATCAGAGGTATGCCAAGTTTTTAGGAAGTTATGGTTATGGTCAAGTTTTCCATTTCTGCCAGAGAGGCTGGACATTTTGGACACTTCTTACTATGGAATAGTGCACAGCTGTCCTACCACCTGTTACTGCTACATAGCTTGCTAAAGAAAGGCTCCTATACAGGCAAGTTTGCTGAATCTAATTGTCATCAAAGTATGTCAAATGTAAGGGAAAAGTTTTAAATCATGTACTCCTATTTCTTACTTTTTGTCTCATAAAAATATACACTTTTAATTTAGGAATATGAACATTTTTGTACAGTACACACCTCAACAGATGTGTAAAAGAAACAAATACAAAAAAATAGCTGAACAAGCTATAATAGGTAGCTGTTTCTGTTTCTGAACAGTAACCATAAAATGGCAGCACATATTGGAAAAGTATAAAGTTTAGCTTTCTAGTAAAGCGAATACAGGGGTAGCATTTTGCCAAAGCTTACGGACAAACCCTCCTCACTGAAAGAGTGTAAAATAAACATCAAGGACAAAAAGATATCTTTAATCCGCTAAGTCTCCATGATGATCCCCTTTGCATTCATTAAGCTTGGAGGGGTAACCCAGATTTTGGATATATTTTAGGAAATTGCGAGGGGAAAAAATGTTAAATTACCGTATTAAAGAAAACTCATGGTCATTTACCACATGTTCACACTGTCTCTGATTAGTCTCCCTCATCTGCCCTCACTCAGGTCGGAGTCATTTAACCTCCTTATAAAAATATATGTTTGTATGCATTTGATCAATGCGACATATTGTATCTACAAAGTTAAACTACAACAAGAATGAACAAAAAACTTAAAATTAAATTTAGGATGAAAATATAAAAAGCAAAAGAAATGTAAGCAGCAGTCAGAATTATAATTACCATTATTTTATAATGAGTGAAAATGGTTCTTACATAATATTTAAGTGTATAAAATATACAGAACGAGGTGTGAGAGTAAGTAATTCTTTGCCCCGATTAATGAAATCTCTTTCATATTGTATGCATATTAGTCCAGCATATGTGAATCATTTTAGGACAGGAAATAAAAAAACATGAGATTTTGCTACTTACTGTAGGGAACACATTCATATTGAACCTCCAGGTATTTGTATGTCCCCGGACACGGATCAGGGAAAACATCAGGCCCTGCCACCACTGCACACTGTGTACGGTTGTTGCATCTGTAAGACAAACATGAGTGAAAAGTTAAAAAAAATTCAGCTCACCAGTTTATACAAGTTACACAATTGATGTAACACAGTAGGACCACAGTGATGTATTGTTAGGCCCACAGCTGCTTAATAATATTTTTCACAAAAACAATGAGATACATTTAGTGGCTGTTATAAGAAAAGCTTTTAAAAAAGCAACAGCAATTTATGGAAATAAAGAAATCGAACAATATGTAAATTATGGGTTGGATAATTAAACTTAAGCCAAATAACTCCAACACAAACAAACTTGATATTAAAGTATGTTGCAGTCTCAAATGATTCATCCAACTCTAATCTCCCTTGTTCGTTTCACACAGGCTGATTTGAGCTACTCTTAGTAGCCCAACCATCTGGTATAGTTATTAAAGAAAATCACCAAGGTCAATTTTAATGAGCAAGGTAGAAGGTGAAGTTTCAGTGTAATCAAATGCTCCTATAACCATAGAAACTCCTGTGTCTCTGAACATTGCAAAGAAGAGATGGAAAGACACTGTGTGCTGTACGTGTTTTTTAATTTGTCAATACTCAGTTAGTTATTGTCCCAGTTTTACCAAGCAAAGTTGGATTTATGAAACAATGTGCAGAAAGTCAGTGACAGAAGAAGTGATAGCTTTCATTGAATCACAAACTACTAACACTTTGCCAAACCAAATTTAATATTACATGTCTATGTAGCTGAAACATGCACACTTCTGTCTAACTCTCTATTCTTAACTAAATGCCATGTTTGTGTCTTTTTGAACTGATTTTATAAATATGCAAAATCTAAAGAGACGCTTCTTAAATGTATGCTGCAACAGCTGGTGTTTTCCACACCTGTCACCAATCAAGTAAAATTCTAAAAGTAAGGAGAGTTCATATATATATACCACCAATCAAAAAATAAAAAAAATACAATGTTCTCAGTGAAATCATGTAAATACACCAGAGACATGAAGAATAAGATTGACAAGGATAGCAAAGGCAACATGAAAAATTGTATAAAACCATAAAAGTTCAAACTAAAAGGCTATATTTAAATATAGAAACCAGAAACTACCATCAGTTTCTGTTTGGATAATTTGAGGTTTTATGTATATATTTTTATGTCACAAATATGCTCAGGAAGTTATTCAAAGCTTTGAAAGTTAAACCATGATCATTTCTAAAAGTAACTGGCAACTAATGAAGATCAATTTAAACATAACTTTTCCATACTCTTCTTATCACTCTAGTAAGGCGGTCCTTTGTTTCAGTTTTCAGTCAGCGAATCATTTAATCAATCAATTTAACCAATAACTACAGTTTTTCGTGGGAGTTAAACAAAATACAAATGTTTAACCATCAAACAACTCAGAAAAGCCTAAACTAAATAAATAACAGAAAAACAATATTAGACTAATGTGAAATAGAATGTACGACCAAGGACGCTCCACATTTTATACAAACTAAAGACAAGGACTGGTAAAAGCAAATACAATAATTTTCTTAAAAGGAATTGAAGGCACAGATAATTATGTTCCGTTCATAGTGTTACACAAATTTACTTTATTTTGAAGTACTTATCTAGTGGGTCCTTGATGAGGAAGGGCATTGCCAAAGCCTGATGTTGCCATGAGCATGTGTTGTTGCTGGGATGGTGCGTTCAGACTGATGAGCAGTGTTAGTTGTCCTTGCACATAACCTCATTGCATGCGGACTAAAATGTTTATGTTTGATTGCAGTTAGTAATATTGGATATTTGCCTTTTGTTTTTATTTCTCTATTTACTTTTTTAAGTTTATTTTACTATCCTTTTATTGTAATATGTCTTCCAGTTTGTATCTTGTAAAGTTGAGCATATAAGTTTATTTGACATTTTTAAAGGGCAACATTTAGTTTCATGCTTCCTCGGTTAGTAAAACCCACATCTGCTCAGACGCATACAATTTCATGATGCACTACTCTGCATTCCCCCTGACATTCAGGTGTTTAAGGCCTCTTTATGTTTTAAATGTAGCAGACCACACATGCTTACTGGTACTTGTGAAGTAGACATTATAGTAATGAAATTATTGAGTTCACTTGTACGGAAGATGGCCCACAGTGGTTGCTGAAGAGCCGTTCACAAGGACACTACAAGAGTGTGTGTAGGGGTGTGTGGGGGTGCGCAAGTGTGTGTTCAGCAGCAAGAACAATAACCTGCCTTTAAAAGTATTTTGACCCAGACTCTGGATAATTAATTCTAATCACCAGGGGGGTCCTCTCCTTTGACACACAAAATGTAAGTATTTCTCACTCCTAATAAAGCAGGTAATGTAAGACAGTACACTTTCTCTGTGTGCATGTTTATAAGCATGTACAAAAAGGTGTGCAGTGATAAAAATGCACACATCAGATTTATGAGTAGGTGTAATTAAACAAGCCACGCAAGCAAAGGTGATTTATAGGGGGGCCTGCTGGTGCCCATAATTTATCACGACAGATATACGTTAGAACATTAAAATGCTCTTCACACTGAAGTGCCACTTTATCTCAATGGTACTTCTTGATTTAAATGAATTATTGAAATAACACGCATGAAGAATATGTTATGTAGAGAGGACAAAGGGGGAGATATGAGAAGAAAGGGAATATTTTAAGATGGGTTATTAACTATATTTTTTTTTCCTCTGAATATTCCCTTTCAATTAGTTAAACTGATCTTGCTTTCCCTCTGTGCACACCTGTCAAACAGACGACATTTACATTAGAAGCAGTCAGACTCTCCCAATGAGATTTTTTAATGAGCATGTTAGATCCCTCAGGTCTCCTTTTTTCATAGTATCATTCAACAATTAGAATAATGAAAAATGCATGAGAGATAATTTGATTTCTAGTGCAATATTCATGTGTGAGAAAACGAACATTGGCTGCGGACTACTTACCGTCACGTTTGTGGTGCTTACTGCTGACCAGTTTGTCAGTGGTCAATTGAAGAGTTATTAAAGTTTAAAAGGTTCAAACTGCATGTGTTGCCACGTCTGTCATATTCTAATAACAATACATGTCCCTCCTCTCTCTCTTCCTTCTTTTTTTCTCGCCTCTGTGCTTTTTAATTTCTTGCCTCGGTGGCTTCATCATCGGTCACCTGTCACCAGTGCAACTTGTGGAGTGAGGAGTGAGAATGGTATAAAAGTGACATGCTGCCACAAGTTTGCTCACAACTCCCACAAATGAACACAAATACCTGGTACACGGTGGTGAATCAGAGCACAAAATGCCGTTTAATGCCCTCGCATCTTTCCTATCATGAACTAAAAAAAAACAATCCATCCGCTGCTTTTGATGGCATTTCACCTGCTGACAAGTAGTAGTAGACAAGAATGTGTTTCCTCCTACATGAACGGGAGTAATATTAATTATTTCCATACTAAGTCTTTAAGGAGAGGGGATGTGAACACTGACAGCACAGAGAAAGTCAGCTGCTTTGTAAAAGTAATGTCTCATTATTATAGAAGGAGGAGGAATATTCCATCTGAAAAGCAAGGATCCAACAGAATTGGCTAGTACAACCTTCATGATGACTGTTTTATTCACTGTGGAAATTCCACCTTAGTTTTTGGATAAACCAATGTGGCCTCTGTTCATAAAAACCCTCTTCACATCTTTGTTCTGTTTGGTATAGAGAGTGTCCACACCACCAACTGTAACATTTATAGGGTGGCTGGGGGAAATGTAGCAAACATTATTTTTTTTGGGTGAAAACACAGAAAGGAGAATTTAATACTTTGATTTGCATCTGGTCTACACCAAAATGAGACAAAGCAAAAGTGTGCCTGAAAACCGAATCTAAGCTTACATCCCCTTTAGCTATTGCCAATTTTTTTTTTTCTTGTGTTTTCATGTTTAAAATCTTGTTAACTGCTCATTTCAGTTTGCTATAAGAAAAGTAAATGACTGGATTTATGTGGACATTAACCTTTTCACTAATAAATTAAAAAATAGGCCTTGCACTAACAGAAGCTATGAATTTTTGTGCATATATTTCTGCTTTATGATACTGCAAAAAAGTTTCATGACAGAGACATAAAGCACTGAAGGTTATTGACTAAATAAAGGGCAGGGAGCAAAGATTTGACAAAATCCCTTGGGCGCTATATCTTTTCCCAATCACTCCTCTCTCACTACGTCTATTTCTGTCTGCAGCACCTTTTTTCCTTCTTCTCTATACCCTTTCTAAGCCAAGATAATAAACCAATTTTTTTCTGCCTTTGTCTTCATCCTTCCCGTCTAGGAATTATTCCTCTCAGTTCCTCCTTCTTTGTTCCAACTATCATTTTTTTCTCTGTTTATCTGTCCTAAACCCACTTAGCTGCAGTTTCCGAAATCACACACCGATATATGTGGTAGGCCTCTTATTGCTGCCTTCGTTCTCCGCCTTCTTCTTCCTCTCTCCGTTGCCTTAATACCTTTCTGATCCTTGACTCCCTCAGGGCGTCATCTTTAGCCTCCCTCTGTTTCTCTCACAATCCCTCCATCCTCAGTAAAGCCCAAGCTGACGTCACCGCACTGACGGAGCCAGTACCCTGATTCAGATCCAAAAATGACTCCCTTATGTCCCCAGTACCTCCATCGCCTTGTTTTTTTTCTTACAAGAAAAATCTGCCTATCCTTCAGCCAAACAGAACACCAAAACATCAGCAGAAACTCACATTTTTCATATTCCACACATCAAATAGATGCACAGATCATCCATGCACACAACCCCATACACTTTTGCAATCTATTCTCAACAGAGTTCTTTATTTTTTTCCTTTGTCTTTTCCTCTTTTATGTTAATTAGTATGACCACATCAAAGAAGGCTGTGCCCTGGACACAGACTTGCCCGCTGGTTTTTCTTTCACACAAACAAACCATTCACTAGCAAAGTTGAGCAGTGGCAAGCGGGGAATAAGGAGGCTGTGTTTCTGCAGTGGGTGCTGCTGCTGCTGTTATTGTCTCTGATGTTTCGGCACAACTCCTTTCTCTTCATGCCTTCTTCTCCCTTTCAATCATCTGTGTGGATATAAAGGACCATGTCACCGATTTGACGAGGCTGTTAGTGGCGGACTGAGCTCGTGTGTGGCAACATCTGTGTCTGAGCAAATGTCAACCTGCGAGCAGATTGTTTATTATTGTGAACACTATGTATGTTGCTATGAAATGTTTCTCCTTTGTTGTTTCTGGAAAAAAACTGTGAGCACTAAGATGGAACTGTGTGAACAGGACTTCAATAAAAGTCGGAAAATACGTAATGCAGAGACTTATTAGTCATTAGTTTGTGATTAGTGTGCTATATCATCTTTAAGTCTGAAAACTGAACAAGTAATTTCATTCTACATGCATACACATACAAATATTCGGACAACTGGATCTGATCTTGGAAGACATAAACTTGACATTTAGCTTTTAAACATTAAAATCAAAAATGTATTTATTTAACATATTTAAAATCATACATACTACATGCTCCTATGTTTTGTTCTTAGACAAAGCAGAAAATAGCCCCTTCCAAAACAAGAAGAAAAACCATTTATAGTTATTGAACAATTTAAAAAAAAACTACAAAGTGGTCATTTTATTATGCCACTTAAATAAGACAATATAAAAGCAACCAATTGCCTTTTTACATCAATTGCACAAGTGTGTAATTTATTCTCAGTAAAAGTACAGCTGTTCTATAAATGACATCACTCTGAACACAGCATCCGCATTGTGAAACATGGAGGCGGTGGCATCATGGAGTGGAGATGTTTGTTTTCAGCAGGGACAAAGCAACTGCACAGTTTATGGGTTGATGGATGGAGCTAAATACAGAGGCAACTGTGGAAGAAAATCTGTTACAGACAGCAAACAGACTTAAGACGATGCAGAGTTTCACCTGCCAATATCTTTAGATTTAGACAGTCTAAATCTGCAGATAGGTTACAATAGAATGGTTACATCAAAACATATTCATGAGTTAGAATGGCTCAGTCCAAGTCTGGGCGTAACTCCAAATAAATATGTTTGGAAAGGCCTGATGTTTACAGGTCCTTCAAATTACAACTGACAGAAACTGAGACATTTGATGAGGAAGCAAGAGCAAACATTTCTATGTGGAGGTGTGTAAAGCTGGAAGAGATACAGTATACCCTAAAAAGTCTACATGTGCAATTGCATTGAAAAGTGATTCTCCAAAGTATTTACTCAACGGAGTTGAATCAAATTCCAAATCACATATTTCAGATTTTTATTTAGGGCATAAATATTATTGCAAGTCACTATTTAGGATCCCCGAGAAACTCTTTGGTCCCAAACAGAAAATTAATAATCTCAGACATGGAAAAATGTTTTATCCTAGGCGCAAATCCAAGAAAACATGATGCCAAACAGCAGTGCATAACCGCATAAAAAGATTCTTGTTTAATTAAATAAAAATTAAAATGACATTATAATCCATCTGCCCATTTGTTGTACCTGATAGTGCTTGTTGCAGATAGTATGTTGTTTATCTTTAGTGGTCAATGGGCAAGCAACAGGCTGGAAATGTAAAAAGAAATATTTATAACCACAAACTATATTTGATTGTGTAATATGTTCCATTACTGTATTACTGAGCAATCTTTTAGCTCCTCTTTTCACACCATCAGGAACACGGATGGTGAAGAACACAGATAAATCTCTGGGTGGGCCTCCCTTAGAGAGTTGTGCAATGTTCTGAGCAGAATTAAAAATTTAATTTGCAAAAATTCGAACCTACAAAATAGCTGCCTGCAAAATTCACCTTCAAAAATGTCACTTGCATAAATTCAGCAACCATGTTGTGACCTTCTAGTGACCTTCAGGCTAAAGCCATCGGAACTAGATGGTGTCCACTAGCTTTCAGCCTTTCAAATTACGCTTCACTGGTCTGGGCCAGAGGTGTATATCTTAATATTTAGCTGTGCGAACCAGCTAACTGTTTGAAACCTGATCAAATTTGATTGGCTAAAAGATGCTTGACTTGACTGATTGCTTTGGCTTGAGTCACCAGAAGGTCACCACATTTGCAGGCAATTTTATTTGCAGGAAAATCTTTGCAGGTGAAATTTTAACAATGGCATATTTGTTGGCAAATTCAAAGTAAAAAAAAAAAAAAATGTATGCAGGATTACACAGGACAAAATTTCAGTATTATGAATTCAAGATTGTGGTGAGACTATATGATGTTATCTTTACAGAATGATGGTGACTCTAAAATTACAGTCTAGCAAAGTAGCAGTACACAAATGGAAATGGTTTAGACCAAAATATTTTTTTAATTACCTAATCAAAGTCTAGACCTACATCTAACTGAACATCTTTGATGATACTTGAAAATTGATGTACAGTTGGTTTCAAGTCAAACTAATCTTGAGCTATTTGAAAAGAAGCTGCAAGAGACACATCCTAAGAGACCCGGAGAAGCACTTGTTGTGAGAGATGGTTCTACACTGTTCTTCCACTTCACATTTATGGACTACTTGGAGCTGCTCCATCACATTAAGGCACAATACAATACAATTAAGTGGAGTGTGAAAAGGTCCATGACCTTTGAATTGTTTTGACAACACTTTTCAAAATAACCTATTAATCGGTATTAGTTTATCAAATATGACCAAATATGGGGAAAAAATTAAAAAATTAAAAAGAAAAAGGGCATGCATATTTTTACAGGGCGTGGTATCTGGGGAATTATGCAAGAGCACATTTTAGATGGCTCGACATAGGGGGAAATGATCTGAAAAGATTCAAAGAGGAGTTTAAAGGAGTTGCTGTCAGTGCATGATGGGAAAGCATATTAATATGTTTGCTTTTCAACCAAATGTTTCTACTCTTTAATTAAGAATGCATTAGAGATTATGCTATATACAGCATACACCCCAAATAATTTATTTGTTACTTCCAGAGTAATGTGCCTGGATGCAAATTACTGTGAGAAAAATAAAGCAGAAACTATTAAATAAAACAGCTAATAAAAACATTATATTCACATCCAAAATGCATCCATAAAATGACAATTTGTGGAACACTATAATGATACATAACATTTTATTCTATGCAAATTTTAATAAAGTCTCTCATGATGAGAAAAATTTATTAAATAAATTGATAAACCCCAAATCGAGGATGCCATAAATAAGAGGAGAACAAAAGGGAAGGGATGACGTCTCAGGGCTCCTTATGTCCAGCGGGAGCTCAGGAAAGTCATTTGACAGCAGAAAGAGTATAGTTACAATATCTTGCTACAGGAGAAAAAGCCACTGTCTCCCCCTCTCCTCCTCTATATACCACACACGAGATTCCTCCACTACTGACCTCAATTCTGTCTTATTGGACCCTGATGTGGTTATAGACACATATTCAGAAGGGCTCTTCGGAGATGGACAACTGAAATGATGGAAGTGCATTGAGAACAGGAAGTGGAAGGAGAGGAGGAGAGGAGAGACATAGACAAGGAATCTAGTAAGTAATTGAAGACTGAGGCAGGGTTTGTGATTGACAAAAGGGAGAGATAGGGAGCAAACCAAGGGGCCTGTGTGTTTGTACAAGTCTGTGTATATGTCTACCTTTGGGGATGTATGGAAGCAGAGGCATCACACCTGTACCAGACCAACCACACTCTACTGATGAAGAAATGACAGATCTGTCTCACTTTTTGTCTTCCTACCCCCTCCAACACGGCACACACACACACCCACACACACAAGTGAGGGCAACACCAACACAAAGTGTGGAGCTCACTGAATGTGTCTCTGTCAGCCTGTCAGACAAACCACAGGTAAAATAATATTGTTTTCCCAACAGGGAAAATTTTGAAATGTGTTATATTATTAATATTTGGCTGGAGGAGGCCACCTTCTCACATCTGCCACAGGTTTTCTTTTGTTAGATTTTTTTTTTTTTTTAAACAAAGAGCTTTTCATGCACTGAAGTGCATGTACACACACAGTGACTATATCACATGCATTGCTTTCTGGACGGTTTGTAGGGTGTGTGAAACCAACCAGCATCACCTCCCTGCCCTGTCAAGCTTCATGCAAGACAGGATCCAAAATGAACTGCCATTTGGAAGATGTCAGCGATTAAAAAGGGCTGCTGGAGAGATGATCAGCGATCACTCAAGTCAGGCGAACAAGAATTACAAGTTAAACTTCGATTTTCAGTCTAATCCATCAATCTGCGGTCAGCCTAGTAAAGCCAGTCTCATTTCTAGGCTGGCTGTACTGAAGAGTTAAAAACATCTTAGACAATCCACTCATAATAGCAAAATTTATGCAACAAAATTAGTGTCATGAACTGAATACATTTCATTTGGGTTCACTTTGATCAACATTTTTTTATTAGTAATTATGCAAGATTAACAACTAAGAGACATTTAAAAAAAAAAATTGTAAAAATTTTAACCATTGTTTCTAAATGTACTTGTACAGGTAAATTAGCTAAATTCTAACTACCAAAATTATTCTGCTCAACATTTTTATCCTCTAAGGATTTTTTCACAATTGCATCAATATACTCAAATTAAAGGTCAGATTTCTTTAAATATCCAGGAAGAGTTATTGTGTTTGCAATAAAAGGTGAACTCATGAAAAGGTTTTTCCAAACAATTTCTAAGAAAAACACTTAGCTCCGTATATTTATCAATTACTATCTCTAATAGAAGTGTACACAAACAAAACTGATTTATATTATGACATGGTATGGTCTATCATGTAGAAAGGCACCAAACACAAACAAAAACACATCATCGTTCCATCCTTCTGGTTAGACTGACTGCCAAGTACATGTTTTTTTTGAGCTCCGCCATCTCCCCCCTCCACCTCTCTCCTCTTCCAGTAGTAACCATAGCAACCTCCACGTCGTCCAATTCCAGGACACACTTGGGGAGTCTTCCTCTTTATTTTACCTAGGCACATTCCTTTGCTTAGATCCCAGTCTTTCGCTCTTTATTATGTTCGCTTCAGAATTTTTTTCCCCCACTTTGTACAACAAACATATATGACCCTCCTGTTTAAATCTAGCTAAAGGCCAATAAAGTCTCTAAGTTTGTATTAATTCTAAAGATGCAGAGCCTACAAAGAAGGAGGTTATCCTCTATCATTGCTCAGAAGCAGAAGAGAAGTGAACTGTAGGATTCAGTCAGTCTTGCCTGATAAAAGCACAGAGGTTTCAGGATGCAGTACATTTGCAGAGGAGCAGGCTCCAAGGTAGGGTAGGGTGGGGGTATCGCTGTCTAGTGTTCTGGTTTGGATTTGCGCTTCAGTGACAGTGTCAAAGTATCAAGTCAGTCAGGTAGTCAGTCACTGTCTACACACAGGCAATGTCCAGGCCACTGATTCACGCTCGTCGTCTCTGAACGTGTCACACTTTGTGTGCATTTGCGTTTGAGAGGCAGTGGAAGTGAGCGCTGTCTGTGCCGCTCGCAAGCCTTTCTCAGGCAGCCATGTAGCTTTGCTGCTCAGTGAAGCACGATAACTAAGGTTAGCAGAGCTGCAGTGACAGAGGAACAGGGTCAGACAGCAGAGACTCTGCCATGTGAAAATACAGAGGTTTAAGAGAAAAAGGGCCCAGTTGTCATTCTGTGTGCGAAGGTATATCTGCTTGTGAGTTTAGAAGAATGTCTGCGGCACTGTTATCTTTCACATGATTACAAAACAATCCTGTTCACACCAGAAGGAAATTTATGTATGCGCATTGCCTTTAGAAAGGGGTCCACGTTTTTGCATTGTGTCACAATGCATCCAAAAATCTTTATTTATTTTTATTGAGATTTTATAGGACACTGCAGCAAGTGGAAGGAACATATTCTATGGTTTTAGTATATTTCTGAAAATACATTTCTGTTAATTGCGGTGTGCATATTTATTCAACCCCTCTGAGTCAATGTTTTAGAGTACCACCTTTCAGTGCAATTACAGCTGCAAGCCTGTTGCGGGAATATTAGGTTTGCACAACTAGACTTATGTTTGCCCATTCTTAGCAAAACAGCTCAAGTTCAGTCCGAATGGTTGAAGAGATCTATCCATTTCCCAATAACTTTGACTAGGTCTGTGATAAAAGAAACTCAGCTCCCCTTATGATGTTGCCACTACTATTTTTTTACAGGGTGAATGGAGCTCTGTAAAAGTAGCAGTGTTATCTTTGTGCCACATATATAGGTCAAACAGCTTTTATAGTCTCATAATATCAAAGTACATAGCATAATGCTGTCATCATCATGTTACTGATATTTAGTGACACACAAGGGGACTCTGTTTATCAATTAGGAAAATAATTTACTAATAAGTTGACTTCCAAAAGTAAATTATTAATAGGTATTATTTAAAAAAATATTAGAAAAAAAGACTTATTTAAAATGAATGTGTCACTTTTCCAGGTATTATGTGAAAACAAATATTTTGAAAGCCATATGTCCATTTACTTCACAAATGTTCAGGTTTGTGTTGGTATTTTGCGTAAAATCCCAAGAAAATTCATAAAACAGAGAAATATGTTTGAAAATGCTGTGTATGTCAGCATTTATATTTAAGTATCTTCTCTACTTTGTGCATCACCGTATCCGTGTGTATGTTCACAACTGTGTGTATGTGTGGGGGGCCCTAATTACTGCACTGAGCATGGGTGACAGTTGGGCCCCCAGGGTGCTGCAGGGCATCCCGTGTAGCCGTGGTGACTTTATGAGGGTGGCAGCACATGCACGTAGAATTGCATACACCATTACACACATACACACACATATTAAGTAGGACGTTTCAAGATATGACCTCATTCAGTGGGAAGAAGGATTCATAGGAGAGGCAGGACAGAGGCGGAGTGAATGGATCAAAAAGAAAAAGTAAAGAATTTTTTAAATGCTACTTATTTAACCCTCTGAAGTCCTTTCATTTTTTGAATGAATTGAACTGTTAACTTTAATGGTCAAAAAATTTCATGAATTTTAATATTCATATTCACAGTAGAATTTTTTTTTTTTCCGCATCACACAAGTGGGTAAAAAAGTAAAAGTTTCCTCAGGAAGGAAACAGGACTTCAAAAATTGTCTATCTTTTAAAGAAAAACTAACAAAAAAAAAAAAAGAAAAAAAAACATTATGTGTTAATTTGAATTTTACTTTAGTTTAGTTTAGTTTAATATATAAATTCTAGATTTTATGCCATTTCATTTATGGCAGCTGGAATTATTTATTTATTTTAAAAAAGAAAAAGTTAAACGTATTTTCCAATCCCTTTTTTTTCCCCAATCAATATTTTCAAATATTTTGTTTTTATTTTGAATCTAAGCAAACTAAAAATGCTAATTTTAGATCTCTGGGGCATTGGTTGTATTGATTCTGATCCGTCGTAAAAAGTAAATTTTTGCCAGACTTTATATGGAAATTGGTGGATTTTGAGTATATAAAAAAGCATCTTCAGTTATTGGAAAACAACAAAACATTACATTTTGAACCCATCACACCAAGAGGAAATGCAAGAAATGATCAGCGATAAACTTGCAATAGTTGTATGTTTAAAAATTACGTTATGAATTAAAGTCAATGGCACAAAAACATGGACAAATAGTGCTCCATTTGACTTGAAAAGGCAAAGAAAACAAGAAAAGACAAAATAAAATCACTTTAAAAATCACATTAAAATACACAAATATTATATTATTATATTATATTTATGGAATAGTCTATGCATCAAAAACCCAATGTTATGCAACAATAAAATTAAACAAATATCATCCCGCTGACCTTAAAGAAATTCTTTAGCCAGCCTCTTCAAAGCAACAACCATTCACACAGCAGTCACAACTTCAATGTAAAACTTTAGTTTAGTCAATGATATTATTTTTATGGCTTCAGTCACAGAGGTGGAATAATGATCAAAAGTGTAAGATTTATGTAGGGTTTGGTAACGTTTATTTATGCATCATTATCTGTTCGGCTTCTCTCGCCTTCACCTTCATCTTCTGCTTTTACAGGAGATGGATTAGACTCAAATGGGGAGGACAGATGAAGTGCAGATAAGCCTGGGAAAACAAACCCCTAAAAAAGCGACAAACCGTATGGTGTAGCCTGCCGGTAACATTCTTAAACTGCAGTGCACGGCTAACACTAGATTGCAGTCAGCAATTCAAGTGGTTTTCTATAATTCAGACAGTCAGAGGGAGAGAACTTCAGAGGTTTCGTTACTGTGTCCTCCGTGAATGCTTCAAACGCTGGTGCTGCAAACTTACTAACTCATACACGCTCAAAAGCACACTACCGTGGATGTGCACCTTCGAAATATGGGGCCCGAGCATGCATGTTTTCCATGCATATGGTTAAAAACATTTTTATATAAGCACAATCAACCTGAAGCTTTGAAGGCTGAGACTTGGTTCTTCAATGCAGGAACAGATAAGAAACTATTTCAGTTTCTTTGAAAGTGTAAGTTTTTTGGACAACATGCATGTGTGGGCTCACAGGGCGGTGGCATATACATTTTCTTTTCATCTGGAGACTTTTAATGTCTGTCTCGGTGACGACTTGGGCGAATTTGGTCGATTTGAGCCCAAAACCATAGAAACAGCATATTAAATCCAGGAAACATGCTACAACCTTTAGGCCCCCGGCCTGTAGCCCACCTTTGCTCATTGCCTGTGAAGGAGAAAAAAAAGTGAATGTAAAAACAGAAATGGAAGTGAAAGCTAAAACAGATGGCGATGGAGGAAGGGAAAATGACAGTGAGGGTGAGAAATGGGGGAGTGTAAACCGATTTGAGGAATGAGGAGTGGGAAGGAGGAAAGAAAAAAGAAAAAAAGCTGGAAATGGAGTGACAAAAAAAGGAAATATCAAGAGGGTGACAGATAGGAGAATATTAAATGAAGCATGTTGCTATTTAACACTTCCAAAGGCAAGGAAAAGGGCCAAAAAAGCACCCCACCCATGTTTTTCCTGTCGGAGCTTTTTCTTTTTGTGCTGAGGTACTCTTTTAGAAGGCAAGGAGGGAGATAGAGGAGGATGGAAAAGAAGGAAGAGGAGAGCAGACAAGGTGACAAGGTGGTATAGAGATGCCGGGGGAGGGGGAAGGTCCGTTTGAAGTCTAAAAGTAATTTTCTAACACGATAGCTCTGGCAGAGGTAGCAGAGAAGAGTTTGCGTGTCTGCGTGCAGTCTACACGTCCTTCGGGCTGGCCACATTTTTTTGGCCTCTAGTGTGGTGTTCATGGGATTAAGAAGACGAACGTGAAAGAGAGAGAGCCGGCTAAAAGGTGCTTGGTTCATGAAGCACTTAAGTATCAGTGAGGGGCAGGGAGTGCATCGTGAAGCACCTATACGCCTTAAAAAGTAATTTTGACGCGAACAAATGGCTGTAACTTGGAGGGTTTTCAACATTTTTGCTTGCAGCACTCCCAGCTATGAAATATTGCCCTAATATACAGTCGTCCAATCACACTCTGACTGTGTCCAACTGTGACAGCTTTGAGAGATTTTGTGAAAAAAGGAACATTTATTTTTCTTGGAAAACATGCATGGACTTGAATGGGAGAGTGTTGTTGAACTTGGGGGAGCTTAACAAACACTCTAATGTGGAATCATATGTCCTTAACAGAGATGTGCAAAGAGTCAACTGGGGCCTTGACAATTTCTAGCTGGACTGTTGACTGCATGCTAGGAGACTGAAAAGTCCAACTTTTTTCTGATTTTTGAATGCACCATACTATACCACAACCACTCAGTTCATAAACTACTCAGTTAAGTAAAAAACATTTAAAGTTAGCTATTTTTAGGGAGATTTAGATTTTTATCCTGAACAGTTCCTATCAAAATAAAGTTACCGAAGCCCTACGTAAGAAGTTATTTAAAAAGAAACTTACGGTGGCACCACATCTGCTCATTGAGACAGTTACAACATAGCGATGAAGTTCAGTTACTGTTGGACATTTCACTCTTTCATCCTGTTTACTTTTGAAGTGTTGGTTATATCATATCCATCTTTCTTGTTAAGAAAAAAGGCAGGGCTGAAAAGGGTTTTTACTGGAGACTCAAATGATATGGAGGTCCTTGTGGGTTTAGTATATAAAAAATGTAATGAATACATTTAAGCCAGAAAAGCACTGTTTGTTATCCAAAATAAAAAGCAACCAACAACACTAGACATATTTATAAAAAACATATACACTGCTACCTATGGTATAGGGTCTTCTCTCCAAATCATTAAACTCTATGGCCACAGGTGTATAACAACCAGCAGCTAAGGAAGCAGAGTGCTCCAACATCTGTGAAAGATTGGACTGCTCTCAGAAACTCGATGAACTCCAGTAAGGTACCGTGACAGAACGCCACGTGTGCATTAAGTCTAGTCGTCAAATTCGCTTGCTGCTAAATATTTCACAGTCAACTGATAGTGGTATTGTAAAAAAAGGGATAGTGATTGGAAACAACAGCAACTAAGCCACAAAGTGATGGGCCACTAAACGTAACAGAGCAGTGTCAGGAGGTTTTGAGGTCCAGAGTGTGCAGGGATTTTCAACCTTCTACAGAGTCAGTAGTTACAGACCTTAGAACTGCAGAGGGAACTACATGGTATGAGGTTTCAAGGCCAAGCAACTGGAGTCAAGCTTTGTAAGTGCGAGCAACAATTGGATGCAGTTGTGTAAAGAATACTATCACTAGACTCTAGAGCAGTGGAGAAATCTTGTCTCCCTGTATGGGAAGAGTTTGGTGAAAAAGAATCTCACCAAGCTAGATCTATATGTTGCAGATTAAAAAGTCAAAAGAAAATTTAGACAAGTTGAAAAGCCATCTACAAAGCAAATCGTCAATAGCGAATTCTTTAAAAAAAAACGTTAGAGCTTCAGTTTAAAAGCAAATAAAACAGACCAAGTCACTGAACTAAGGCCAGTGTACCAGTAAAACAGATTACGCTTAACTTTCATGGCCAAGGCTTCATTTCCCCTTCAACCTAGTGTATCCCAATGGGGAGATAATCTGGTAAATGCAGCAGTATCAGGTCCTTTCTAAGTTGCCTGAGAAGTCTTGTGAGACTCTCTAGAGATATGAGGCTTTGATATCAGGACCAATTATGCGGTGCGGGCACACACATGTGCACGCATGCACACGTTCATCATCACACAGCACTTGTGTGCACGCTTCTCCCTGGCCTTGGAGTGCGGCAGAGGAGAAAACAAAGAAGGAATATGATACTTTGGAAACACTGGGCAGGCGGAACATGCTCTGATTTTATCAGCCAGTTGAGCTCAGCTTGAAAGCCAGAGATGATACAGACACAGAGGGAATGATAGAGTGGGATCCAGACAGGTTGAAACAGACTGAGTAAGGAGCGATGTGAGTGTGGTGCAGGACTGGAATTCACAAAAGAAAATCTTCACGGCAATGTCTGCAAAACCCACAAAAAACCTTTAATGCACATGAACAAGTTATTAGACTGTTAATGTGCATTAACTCACTGAGTGCATTTCTTCAAAACAGGGCTTTGAGTGCATGAGCACACTTGAGCTCTGTTGATTGCCATGCACACTGCAGTATTCTGTGCATTAAATAAAAACTTGCCAACAGCGACACACTCACACATTCTCACCTCAAATATAGGCGATAAACAGTTGTTTCCGGTCTAAGTCACCTCCGCAGAGGATCCCTCAAGATTAAGTTTGGCCTCTGGCTCTGCTAATTGGAGCTTAAAGTCTGGTGTAGCCCCTGGGTGGAACATGTTGTGTGTGTGTGTGTGTGTGTGTGTGTGTGTGTGTGTGTGCGTATGCCTGCATATAAATTATAGATAGAAAGGGGGTTGGCTTGCGGGAGAATGGCCACACAGGCTGCATCAGCCGGAGTGTTTAGAGAGACCAAGCCAGGCCAAAGTAATGCCCATCACAACACCAACACATGTCGGAGGCAGGTGGTTGATCAGAGACACGGAGGAGGGAGGAGAAGGCACAATGACAGCAAGTAGTAAACCAGAAGAAAGAAGAGGGGAGGAAATAATGGGGCAGTGGGAGGGGGACACTCAAAGTCAGAGCAACACATTATCTGAAAAATCCAGAAACTAATGGCGACATAATTGAATTATTTATATCCAGACATTCTCATTACAGAGAGCCCTGGTTTATTATTGCTATCTTTGGCCTGGTAGTATTATCCATTTAGTTCTGACCAATATACCTGCTTATTAGAGAATTAACTGGTAGTTCAGCTTTTAATAGAGACTGACACCGACCACAGGGTTTTAAATGACAAGCAAACTAATCAAACACTCCTTCTAAACACTTAAAGCTACCAAGTTTGAGGAATGTTTAATGTGTTCACATCTATTTTAACACAAGTAAAAACTCAAGTACTAAAAGAAGAATTGGAGTGCTGGAAGAATACTTCATAATTATTGGTACCTTCATTGTGAAGTTGTACAATGATTAGCTTTTCTTTTTCTCTCACTAAAATCTTTATTTCAAGGAACATTTATGTAAAATGAACCCTGGCACTGCACTGCACTGCGTGGTGCTCTAGAGGCCAACATGTAGTCTTTAACTTAATGTATTTTAATTGTCCCTCATCAAACATCCCATCTTTATTGAAAAAAGTTGCACTGTCATTCAACAGAATTAAACTGTAAACATACATAGAAAATGCTAAAGTTTGCCTACAGAAATAGATGTATGGTTTTAATCCCTAACTGTATTCTTAATTTATACTTCAAGGTCTTATTTCTCACATTTATGTTTTATTGGTGCCAAACATTTGTCTTAGACCAAAAACAAGAAGGTACAAAAACTGAAATTATTATCCATGTGCTGTCTTATATGGTTGAAGTTTGTTCTTCAAAGGCATTTGATGGAGTTTGTTGGCTTGACTCTCCAAACTGAAACCACCCTGACTGAACCCTACTCCAGGTGAGATTCTGACAAGTCAGAGCTGTAAAAAGAAAATAACTCTCTCTTTAACTGGCTATCACATCACTTGATAAAAACAGAGCAATTGTTCAATAAAAAACTGATAATACTCTCCGAAGCACTTTATGACCTTCAATCACTGAGCTGCCCAGCAACACAGTGGGTAGATGAGGTTTTCACACAGATGAAAGTGAGTGGGGAGAGGGTGAGCTGACACATCTCCATCCTGTTTCTTTATGGTATTGTGCTGCAGCAAATCTGCAAGACACAGAGCTCATAAGTTACTCTGCCTTAAGTGCATTCCCTTTCACCTTTGGCTTTCTTTTCTTTTTCTTTTTTTTGTTGGTAGTTGTTTCTTAGCTGTTGTTCTCTGTGATCTTCTTGAAAGCAGATTAACATGTAGGTAGATCTCAACATCTAAACTAAGAGTTGACAGCACACACTTACTGTTGTTCTGATCCCTTTGCCTCCAATAAAGCAGCTGACATTAATGCCGTTCTGCTCTATCCAAGTGGTGTGATTCGAGATTGCACATTGCAGCCGAGCATACCATGCAACACTAGTGATCAACAAAGCAGCGTGTAACAAATTACAACTGGAGTTTTCTAGATTTGTGCTGCAATACGGGGAACTCCACAATGAATAAATACTGACCTGAGTGACATGATCTTGTACGCATCGGGAAGGTAGCACCGGGTGTTTTCCATTTGGGCAGGGTCCGAATCGCAGATCTTGTCATCAGTGCGGCCGTAGTTGGCGCTTTCGATCATGATGACATCCGTGCCAGGACAGCGTAGTTCGATGGGGTACGACTCGCAAGACAGTTCCCTGCGTACCACCGCCATGGGGATGGGGGCACGGCCATAAACTTGACACAAACACACAAAAGGTTGAGGTAAGCTGTTATTTGGATGTTCTTTTATTTTTTTGTCTTTGCCTCAGAAACTCTGAAACAAGATATGTCAAAAATGTTCCTCATATCTGAGGAGTGAAGGCTTAAACTGTGCAGGTTTTTTAAGGGGTTCATACACTGATAAAGGAAAAAACTCTGTTTTTGTAACCTGGTACCTTTATCACCTCTACTTGGCAAGAGATGGCTAGATGTGTATCTAGCCATCTCTTAGTTACAGGGGTCACACTTAGTGATTTGATCCAAATTGGCCAAGAAAACTATACATATTGTCAGTAATACTTTCCTGATGAGTCCATTGAAATGATATGAGTTGAAGTGAGAAGTAACATCTGATTATGTTTTTTAATGTAGCTTTGATTTTTCTCAAAGTTACATTTGAGAAAAGAAAAACTTAAAACTTTTTTTTTTTATACTTGCACATGTGCTATGATTTATCTTTTCCAGATTTTGGCTATCCGTGCATGGAGGCGAAGCCGGACCACTATAGTCCTAAAGTACATAAAGAGATAAAAATGCTGCTGTTGGTCTGGCTGTTCCCAGGGATTTAGGATTGTTGTGGTGCAGTTTACAAACTGTTGTTCTTTGTCACTCTGAGCAACAACCCCAAGAGCTTTAGCCGTCTTCCCCTGATAGATTTATGAGCCGAGGTGTTGATGTGTGTTTTTCCATCACCTTACCCCTCTGAAATAATAATAATAATAATGTAAACTGTGTTAAATTTAAGCTCACACATGCTACTGTGTCTCAGGAATCATTTCTTTCTCAAAAATCATATTTGAAATGTTTTTGCTCTAGCTAAATAAACAGATACAGTACGAATTTTTCCATATGGAGAAATAAATAATTGTAGATTAAATCTGGATCAAACTGGTTTGAAACATAAGTGACTCAGATGTATCATTCTGTTTGGTGCTGCTAAAATAAGCTGCACATGTACATGCATGTGCATGGATGGAGACTTCCACAATCAACGCACACAGTCCTACGACGTCCCTAAAAAGCAAGACACGCCACCATTCTCCTTTCTCTCCTTGTGACGGTTGCCATAGAAACCTTGTCCTCCCTCCCTTGACTCTTTCATTAGCTGGAGGAGCGTCATGGTTACACATATGCAGCAAAGAATCTGAATGAGCTCAATGACACTCTGCCTGAGCTCAACTTAATACTGCCCTTCACCGCGCCACAGATACACCCACACATGCGCACGCAAACGCACAGAGTCACGGCCACACATGCATACAAATGCTCCGAGTGATGGAATGAAGAGGAAGAAATTCACAGCCATTGTCAGCGATATCCATGTGGTTCCGCTACCTGCGGGCATGGCGCTGGTAATGGCAGGCTCTCGCTTAGAGATAGGACTGATATATAAGTGACATTTACTGAAAATGTCCTCTTTAATGAACACACACAGTCATATACACACATGCACACACACATAGGTGTACCACCGCAGGCCATGATTAGACCGTAAGCACACATTCAGACAGGATGTGTGTCTCGGTAGCAGGTGAAGCATTGATGGTACATCAGGGGGTTTCTACGCGTGTGTGAGCATGGGTGCTTAAGGCAATGGGTCATTACCACAATAAGTGTTAGTTTGTTACTTTTCTCAATGGTCACATCATGGCTGCCTCTGTATGAATCTATATTGTGGAGAAAGGGTTAAGTGAAGCGTGCGGGGATCGATTGGTAGTACTGTGAGGCAGCTGTCTAAACTAGCTTTGGATGTGATGTCTTATGGTGTTTCCTTGCTGGGTCCACACTGGGCAGAAAGCAAAGATTAAAACAAAAATAACACAATTACACAAACAAATAACCCACAATCATTACACCTGAATATTTATAAAAATATGAATTTATTTGTACTGTTACTTCTTAACATTTTTTGCCTTGCGAAAGTATTCATTTTTGTACTTTACCCATTTGGTCAGATCGCAATAGCAAACTTCAGTCTCCGTCAGTAAACACTTTGCAAACCCTTCCTGGTTTACTCCGAACCCCCAAATCAAGCATAATCAACTGCATTCTCCACTTCTGTGAAGATCCATGTAGAGGAGAAATACTTTTCTTCAGTAAAAGGCAGAAAAGTTGGTTATTGGATGGGACAATGTATAGAGCTAAATAAAGAGAATTTCTGGAAGAAAACTGTAAAGGGCCCTGCAGTTCTCGTCGCAGCTGCAGGATGAAAATCGCGGAATTTTGTTCTCTCCCTCATGTCGCCCGCTGCTTCTTGTCACCACCCCCTGTGGCAAACTTTTCACCCCATTTTCCATGTGGAGCCATTGTCCTCTTCATGGGTCTAAATTTCAACAGCAGCTCATGAAAACAACGTTTCCATGAGCTGCTGTACCGACTGTCTGTGCAAGGTAGGAGGGATTGAAGCTTAGGTAGTTAGAATATTTAAATATATTTTTTCAATCAGAGAGAAGATTTTGAGGAGCAATTGTTGGAAGCCATGAGGAAGAATGTATTAAAATAAGCTCCTCTCGCTCAGTTCTTGTGCCCTTCTCCTCTGAACTTATGAACTTGTAAAAGTCGTTCCTCTTTGCCACGATTGCTGTGTTTATCATGCCATTGTATGCCATGATGTTACCGCAGCAGAAGGGGAAGCTCGGCTCTGTGTGTCTTGTGGGCAGTGAAACTGCGCAAAAACAAACATCCGAAATCCACATGATCGTGCATCAACAGTTCAACTTCGGTCAGACCACTCTGGGCCCTTAACAGTACCGATAAGCCGTTAATTATGGCGTAGTCAAAGTTAACTTCTAAATACAATTGAGATGCTATAGCAAACCTTGGAAAATAATTGATTGACGTCAAAGATGCTATATAACCAATCTAAATGAGCATGAGCTATTTTGCAAAAAGAAATGTGCAAACATGTCTCTGAATATGCAAAGCTGGAACAAACTTAACCCCAAGATCGTAATTGTAGCAAAAGGGGACAGAATAAAGTGCACACCAAACTTTTCAGATTTTAAATTGCACAACAGCTTTGTACAAGAAGATTTTCTACCAAACCAGTTCCACTGCTATTTTTACTTGGCACCACTTCTCTCGCTCCCTCCTCATTCCCAGGTGACCTTAATAATTCCTTCTGTAAACATTGTTTTTAGCTCCTGTTTTCCAGTGTTGTTAGGTCCAGTTACAAATCAGCTCCCTGGAAATGTTAAGCGTTCACAGACACTGCTTGCTATTTAAAACAGTGTTTATAAGTGAAGTCAGTGATACTAGGGCATCTATTTCCAGGGATACTTACATAAACTATACGATTTGTGCATTTAAACTTGCCGCACAGATCTTCACAGAAAATCAGTGGCTGTCAGGTTGTGCAAAACCAAAGTGTTTGATTTAAAAAAAAACTCTAATAAAAACTGATTCTAGCATCAGTTCTGTTTTAAAACAGGTGCCGCTTTTGTGGGAAAGACAAATGCATCCTTTTCCAGAACTTTCTCTGTATGTGATCATTTCTATTGGCCTGTTACATAATATTAGAATAAAATACATCGAAGTTTGTTGTTCTTAACAAAACTAAATTTGAAAAAATTTAAGTTTGTGAACATCTTGGTTAGGCACCATTTTAACAAGTGGTACATGGATCAGCTGAAAGTCTCATTTTTATACACATAATCAGGCCATGTTTAACTTGTGAGAATTTAACAGTATTACCGTAATGTAGCTGTAAACACTTGAGCCACTGGACATCATCTGTCTGACCATTCAAATCCTAAAACCATCTACTTATCTCACAACATATCATTTGGCTCTGTATCGTCATTTCAAGGTAATGCTATATGTGGATGGAAGGAAAATCAAAGTACTAATACGTACTATACCAACATGAGTGACATGCCATCTTTACTCCATAGGGTTTATGTATGCTGTAGGTCCAAACCTTTGCAGTTGCAACTTCTGTGAAGACTTTTCTACAAGTTTTAGGAGTAGGTTTATCTTATTGACCATTCTTCCAGAAGCACATTTTTATGGTCGGACAATAATGTTGGATGAGAAGACTTGGGTTTCACTAATTCATCCCCAAAGTTTGTATTGGGTTCTGACCAAGACTCTGTGTGAAGGCTATTCCAGTTTTTACACACCAAATTTGTTCATTAATGTCTTCATAGACCTTGCTTTGTCTTCTGGTGTGCAGTCATGTTACAACATTAAAGGGTCACCCCAGGACTGTTACAAGCATGAAATTGTACGAAATGTCCCGACTTGCTGAGGCGTTATCCTTTCACTGAGACAAAGTAGCCAAATTCAAATCCCCAAAAAACAGCCAATTTATAAACAGTTCAAGACTTTGCAAATTAACAAACAATCAGTATTACTATTTTTTCAGTACGAGAGATTGATTTTGGAGGGTTAACTTAGATGAAGTTATGTAGAAAAATCTGACAAAACGTTTACAGCACCTCCCCTCCTCCCAAAGGCCAGCTAGACTAACATATTTTAGAAAGCATTTACTTGAAATGTGGTCTACATTTAATCCCTTTAAAGTTAGAACAATAATTTCATAAGAATTACACTGAATCCACAGAAAAAGTTAATATCCAGGGTAATAAAATCGTCATCTAAAATGATCAAGTAGTGATAAGATGAAGTGAGCTGAAAAGCACTCAAAGCAAAAGGAGTAAAAATTTCTTGACTGTCACAGATAATCCTGCCCCATCCGTTACCTTATTCTTTATAGTTTTACAATATCTCCCATAAGTCCAATAACAGATTGTTCAATCTGCCACAGAAGAGCTCCCTCCACACACATTTCACTTCATAACAAAGAACGTTCAGCTTTTTGATACAGAAACATTACAAACACATCCACTGACACACAGGCACCAGCTCCCCATCTTTCCCTTCATCTAATAACGTGTGAGCCGTGAGTGCACGTTAATGTGTCTGTCATTAGTTGTGCAAGTGGCGACAGAAACTTGGCAGCCGTGGACTGTACAGACAATCTTATTCAGTTGCTCTCCCTGCCTCGAGGGGGGTGCAGATGAAACAAAAGGATATTGATTTCTGCATTTGGGCCAAGAACAAGAGAGTGGCAAAAGAGCTGAAAAGATGGAAGGTGGGAGAATGAAAGGGCGAGATGGAAGAAGAGAGAGATTTAAAAGGTGATCTCTCATTTGAACTGTCAAAGTGTCGGTTGAAAAAAAATGTGCATCCTCAGAGTAAAACACAGAACAGCACATTTTCAAAAGTGAAAGGTACTTTAAATAAAAAGACTGGAAATATTAATATCAAGGTTTCCCCCAGAAAACTTTCTAAGCCTTGTGGTTGGGTGCTTGGGCAGTCATTCATCCAGCTTCCTGTTGTGCTTTTGAGTTAAAAAATGTTTAAAGTTGACAAGAAATTTGAAAATATCACTTGATATTTATGTGTTATTGAAAGATCTGAGGATTAATACCTGAATACCAACTGTAAAGTCTTAAAAAAAAATGCAAACATTTTAAAAAGACAAATAAATAAGCAATGCTTAGCCTGATGGGGGAACAAGTAAAGCCTGGTGGTCCGCCAGGCTTATAAAACATTCGGGGAAATCCTGGATATATCACAATTCCAACAGTTAAAAAAACACAAAAAACCTAACAAAAAGTTGAACGAATATATTAAAGAGAAATACAAATTATGTTATGAATGGTTTTCACAGAGGTAGTAGTTTTGAATCCAACAGGAAATTAAGAAATGTAAGGAAATGGGTAAAAAAAAAATATTTCTTTGTATCTGACCTCCTTACTGGAGCTGATTATGATCTTCAGCCAGTTGATTTATATATCTCAAACAATCCCAATGACACGATAGAAACCTTCCCAATTCTTTGAAACAGTTTACTTAATCCATGTTTTCTGAAACTAAAAATACCAAATTACCTTCAGAAAAAAGATCTAAGTTTCCACCCTTAAATACTGTAATGTAGTCAACTCATTTAGTTGTAGTTCTTTTCTTGTTTCATAAATACTCTAAACTTAGAAATGTACATTTTGCTATGAATATTTTTATCATATGCATGTTTTGTGTTCACAAACCTGTGATAATGACAAGACTCGGTTTGGTGGAGAAAAGGGTGTGTTTGCTTCCGTGTTTTCTCAAGCAGAACACTTTTTGTTCCAGCTAATCCTCACCCAGTATAAACACCCTGATTTGCATTTGTCGACTTATTCTTCAGACACTGATGCAAATGCCCCTGACTGAAACTCATCTCTTGGTGCTGAAGCAAAGCCCGTGGTGTTTGTGTGCCTCGAGTGGCTGCAGACTTGGGAAGACTGTGTTTGTTTGCTCTCGAATGTGTGTGTGTGTGTGTGCGTGCACCTGAGTGTGTGTCTGAAGAGGGTCTGTGTGGGCGCTGAGTATTTCAGCATTTAAAGTATTTCATCTGTGTGGCAGCAGGCGTGTGAACAAGCACACAGTGGGCAAAGTGTGATTGACAATGGCTATTAATGGGATTAAGTCCAAGTGGGCCAGAGCTCTGTTTTTGGAGTCTTTCAAGCTCACTGTCACAGGAGAGAGGAGGTAATGTGGACATGACCTACTGGGGCTGCATCTGCACAGCTCACGCGTGCGTGTGTGTGTGTAGTATAACTGTGGGTTTGGCCAAAGTGTACAGTAATAAGACAGAGGATGACGTAAATCATTGCAAATTATATTAAGAGCTAAAACAGTTTTGAAAACAAAACTCTGTCTGTTTAAGACTCATCAACCTGAGCTTGTTTCTTACCTATGGCGATGGGTGCGATCAACGCTGAGATGAAGATTAGGCATCTGGCCCACATGGCGTCTGATTTTGACCTGGAAGCGGACATAGAGGTGCTTCCTGCTGAGCCCAGGCGCTCGAGTGCTGAGCTGTTTCTTTCACAGCTCAGTGTTCCTGACACCATACAGGCCTGCAGATTGACACAGAGAAGATTTGCTCAGTTGGATGTCATATCAAAACACAAGAAGATGCTCTGTCAAAGAAGTTAATGTTAAGAGTTAATGTTAACAGTTAATGTTATTGATTTTAATCAGTCTTTATAAGAAAGGCCAGATCACGTCATGGGCAATTTCTGTCCCTATGTGGTGGCTTTTCTACTTGCCACACATATTTAAGCGGGTTAGGCGCTATGCGCGCCAAGCATCGCTGGCTAGACATCCATGAGCTCATTGCAAAGTTTTAAAAGTGATAATGGCAAAATTGATAAAAGCCGGACAAAAACACCAACACTCACACGTGCTGGGTCAGGTGCGTTCCCTCTTGCAAGCAGACAGAAAGCACACAGAAAGAAAGCAGGTAGCCGTGTTTTTTAAAAATGCCAAAAAAGATGTTTTTAATTACAGCAGTCTGCTCTCCTGCAAGTGCAGCAGGAGTACATTTTATTGTTGCTATAATTAAAAGAAACTAGGGGTGCATTATTTGCAGTTTTCTGGCTGATTACCAATATTTAAAAAATCTGACCTATACTGATTTGTTTCTGTACGAAACTCAGCAAAAAAAAAGTTGCGCAATTGGCAACAGTAGGCTAGCTATTATTAAGTTCAGGTTTATGCCATATCTTTGCCTGATTTTTCCCCATATCTCTTAAAGATTACTGGAATAGATGGTGTTAAGACAATTTGATACTGGAATGTTGCATGGTATGTTGTCATGGTTAACCTCTAAAGGTAAAAAATTTGCATAAAATACCCGAATGCAAAAGAAAATCCTCAAAATAAACGATTAACCTCAAATAGCAAGCATTTTTCAAACCGCCAGCATACAGGGCAAGTCAAGAACCAATATGACAGAAGAGAAAATAATTTAGAAATTAAAAAGATTTTCTATACATTTTAATTTTAAATTAAATTCAAATAACCTTGCTGAAGGAACAGGATGATTTGTTGCTAAGAAATATGCTACAAGAAAAACAGATCACATGCCAATACATACACAACATCTATAATAATAATATGAGAGAGAACCAAGACTAAATGCTCACTACTGTTGATGTTCTATCTGTATCAAGATTCACTCTACTTGGCATTCCACATCAGCATCAAAGTGTGAAATACATTGATGTCCCGATCTAATTGTTCATTTCATGGTCCATTAGCAATAAACAATTATTAAACGATGGTCTCTGAGATAAGTTGTAACAGTGACAGACTGGTGAGGCTTGTTTCCACTTCTTTTTTTATGAACTGATTAAAGCAGGCCAACATTGTTCAATCACTGGCTCACTCGCCCACTCAGCAAGTAACTCAATTGCTTTGTGTTTTCACCTTCATAGTCACCAGTTTTAATAATGGAATATGGAATTTTTTACACATTTGACATATACTCTGCAAAAAGTATATACATATATATATGTATATATACACATACATTTTTGTTGTTTTTTTAGGTATGCAGAAGGATCCCAACATTGTGCAGCTGTTATATAATGAACCTAGTTTTGCATCAAACAAATTTTTCATAGGGATGGTTCAAAGGCAGCAAAAGTCCTATTTTGAGCCTAAATGGTCTCCATTCTTAAGGAAACCTGGACACAGCCCCAACTAAGCATTCATGTCAAGTTTGTGTGTGTGAGACTTTGAGAGAAAGAGAGGAAGCAGAAATTTGCAAGAGCTGGGGACAGATGGAACAAAGCAGACAGCCTGAGCCATGGGAAATAAATCATGTGTAACAGAGACTATTGATCAATGTGGCCATATCATTTTGGCCCAGAAGAGACTAAGACAATATCAGGCTGTCTCAATCATATCAGAGCTGTGAAGTCAAATAGCTTCTCAGATATTTTTCAGAACTTGAAAACAATTTTTGTTGCATAAAGAGAATGTCTCAGATGCAAAGAAAAAAAAAAACATTTATTCTGAACACTTGACAGACTGATATGCCTTTAGGCATGAATCTGAATCTCTCAGAACAGACGACATAAGGCATGATAAGAGTTGTAAAGTTATCTGGAAATTATTTTTTGTTGTTTGTTTTTGGATGGCAAGTGAAATCCTTGAAATTGAAAATTAATTTAAGATTACTATCGTGGACACTCAAGCTAAACTTAATTTCAGCTGAAGCTGAAGAGCACAAGAGGAAATTTGATTTGCATTCCATAACAAAGCAGTCCAAACATTTTATGAAATCAGTTGAGCTTTTTTAAAGAACTTTGTTCGTAATCTTCCAGCTCTGGAAAATGTTTACTTTTGCTTTTTCTAACTTTGTAAAATAGTGGGGTTCTTTTTTTTACATATTAGTTTTTGTTTGTTTTTTTATGAGCTTAAAAATATCATGTTTTCTGCTTTCAATTTCTTTTATGAGAAACCAAATTCAATACAAATTAGTGAATTGATGAAGGATCAGAATAAGAACTCACTGGGCATTTCTTTGTTGAAAATAGACATGGATTACTTACCATCCAAACCCGTTTAATTCTGTAAGTAGAAGCTTCCAAGTGAGAGAGAGTTCATATCTGCTAACAGTTCTTGACAAATTCATAATTGCCACCAAAGTGATACACTCACAATAGTATCCCGTGTATTATTCTGGCTTCTGCCTAAACGGCCGAACAAGTTGCCCGCTTTTGATTGATTGGTCCCTAACTCGGTTGAACATGAGCAATCTGACCAGCTGTCCCTGGCTAGATAGAGGAGCTGTGTGGTAACATATGGCTGGATGCCACCCGTCGCAGCATTCCATCCACTGTTTCATAATTCAAAAGCTATTCCATCACTCTTTAAGCTCCACCAGCATCCCTCCCGTCGCCTAATTAACTCTTTCATTTTCTTCTGTGCCCTTATTGTCTGTGGTGTCCTCACAGACAATAGTGCTGTAATAGCCCGAAGCAATCTAGGACTAAACCAAAGTCACACCACTGTAGTTGGTGTAAATAATTCAGCAGCGCTGCATTCTCCCATATGCTGAAATAAAGACATAAAAAGATGTTCCATCTACAGAGTCTGTAATGAATAGACGAAAGCTATAGCCCCAAAGCAAAGCCATGTGTTTCTAACCTATTTCTGTTCATCATCTTAATGTGCTGATTGGTTAAAATATTATGAATAAACAGGCACTAATGATGGTAATTATCAGAACATATGTGATGTGTTTACACTGTACTCAGACTGCTGTGAAAATAAGCTCTGGTAAAATCATTTATCTTTGTGAACCTACTGGTAAAAAGAGTTAAATAAAGGAAGGTTGCTTGGAATAAACTCCACATTTCTTTCTGCTGAGCTAGTTATACTGTATCTCAGTGGAGCCACACCCAAACAGACAGAAAGAGACAAAACATCAACTAGTAGCCTGGACCAGAACAAAAGAATGAGACAATCCTAGATTTAGGGTGTTACATGTACCTGCTGTAACGAGAGGCCACAAATTCAAACCCAGGTGAAATGATTTGGCCAAAGTTTACCACTTTCTGAAATTGTATAACCAAAGTCACTCAATAAGGTGCACCTTGCTAGACCCCATTTTTGTCGTTAGAGCTCCCTTAATTCAGTGCGATTTGCTGCTGCTGTAGCCCATCTCCTTCCAGGTTTAACATGATAGGGTTTCACATAAGGCTTTCCACATATTTTTATTGTATACACTGGTGATTTAAGGCCTAAATGATTTTTTTTTTTTTTTTATCATTTTGAACCACTTTGTCCATTCTCCTCCAAGGCCAGCAAGGCATCTGTACAGCTCCCACTGGCTGGATTGTTTTCTTTGTTTGTTTTTTTAGACCAACTTCAGTGAACCAGTGAGAAAATTAGCAATTTCTAAAATCCCCAGCTCAATCTATCCAGCACAACAACCTCTCCATGTTCAAAGTCATTTAATATCCTTTCTTCCCCATTCTGCTGCTCGGCCTGAACTTCAGCAAGTTGTCTTCATCAGTTTGATGTTATATGATTGGCTGAGTTAGTGAATGTTGACATCAGCAAAAAATGTATATCAGCCTAAAACAAACATGAGGTCATAGTGTTTCCTAGCTTTGGATGCACAAGTGATACGGTTTTAATGTCCCAATTTTTTCTGCTCCAAATATTCATTTCCTACAGGGTCGACATAACCGGAGCTGTCACTAAGGTCGCAAGACTAACAGACTCGGTTGCATCTATGAATGAGCTAATTTATGTTGGGCTAATTCTTTGTGTGTGCCTGCGTGTGTGTGTGTGTGCAGTCCCCTAACGAGTACCCTGGCTGTCACAGCACTCTTCATTCAGGGATTCTCTTTTTCACTAATGAGTGCTGACCGGTTTGGGCTACCTTGTCAACATGTGTCATTTGCAGACACATGCACATGCATATGCACTTGCATTGGTACCCCCTGACTTGCACATACAAACTTTCACACATAAATGCTTCTTACTTTATTAGGCTATGCTGTACACTCCAAGTTGCCAAACACAGATTATCAGCTGTTCTAATGCTATATTTGAGGTTTAAACTGTGCACTTATATAAAACTAAACATGAGTATCAGTAATGGCAAAGTTAATTTTTTTTGTAGTTGGCTTTCTGGAAAGGTCCCTCCTTTAATAGTTAACATATTTTCAACAGAGTCGAGAAAGAGCCATACCAAACACTTTATCCATTCCAACACCTGTTTTTATGTGTACTTGGGGTTAATGACTTAAAGAAAACCAAACTGTGACTGATTATACAGTAAGTCAACATTCAGGTTCCAGAATGGCAATGACTTTAACTCTACTGAAAGACTACTAAATGATATTTAACTAAATACCACTTGGGGAGTTGCAGGGGGAAGGGTTGTACACATTTGAGCTTATGACCCTGTGCAGATTAGAGAAAATCCACAAAAAATATAAACCTTTGTGCCCATTTATTGGTCTTTAAATAATTTCACTTATATCTTGTCTATATCTCAAATCTTGAACAAAACAAAAGCATAAATCATTCAAGAAACAAAAAGTGTAGAATCCATGACTACTGTATATGGATTTCTGGCAAGAATTATTATTCTCAGTGAAGCAGTCCATAACATAACTTGCAAAATCCAAATCCAAAAACTCAAATTCTTTTGCAAGATATCTACATTTATTTCTATAATCTTTTGTAGGCAAGCAAAACTGAGCTTATTCAGGAGTTTCATTAGTTGGCATTAATCAGATAAATCCCTAACTTTGAATAAATTATTAAAACAACATAGCGTAATAAGATCTATATTGTGCTTTTCATGAAAAAACACATTTGCATGCACCTTTTTAAGAGTTCTAGTTGTACATACATTTTATCTGGCCAGTTTGTTCTGCATTGTGCTACAGAAAGCGCTCTGCAGTTCATGCATGTTTTTTTCCCTTGTCGTTTTCCTTCACTTTGTCTTTTTTACCTGTACTTCTCACTCTCTAGTCTCCTCGGTTGTTCATTCTATGCTTGGTTGGACAGAGAAGTTTGGTGCAGAACAAAGCTCAAGGGGTTATGCACCATGTTCAGTAAAATGGCATGTGTCTGCCAAGCTATGGTAAATTACCTCCGGTTGGCTTGCCAGGTAAGTTTAACAACCATGGACCATTTCTCTGTCAGTGAACGCCTGCATGTTTTTTGGTTAAAATCAGAAACGACAGCTGTTTCCTGGGTAAAGACTGCACTAATGTGTAAAGGTGACATAGCAAATAATCATCAGTGTAGGTACGGAGGGAGGAGGAATTTTGATTGGAGTGGCTAAACATACACATATGGACACATACAAATTAGGTAGTTAATTTTGCAACAGGAAGAAGACTAATCTGGCCTGTGAACTGTAATGAGGCATATTCAAATTCTAACAATGTACAATTAATCACAGCCCTGCCCAGAGTATGAAGAATAAATTTTTTTGTCAAAGTCTGTCTTACTCTCTAGCTGCTGTGCCAGACAAAGTTATTTTTGTTATTATTATTATTATTATAATTAACCCCAGATATAAATGTGAGTGCTTCAAGCTAAAAAAACTGGTACCTATGTTTGAAGTTCTTATTTAGAAGTAGGAAGGCACTGTTGTTTTTAGAAAACTCACAATTAAAGACTTTGTGACGGTTAGGCTGATTGACTCTGTTACAAAAGCAATGAAGAAGCCTAGACCCCCTTAAATATTATTGGACAGCATACAGGCGCTCGGCATTTTAGGCGCAAAAGAAATGATATAATGAAGTCAATAGAAGCACAGAGTTGTAAGGTTTTATTTAAAATGCTATTTTTAATTATTGTCAAGACCTGACTTCGGCCAATTTAGACTGTGTTAGAAATGTAAAAACTTTGCATATTGATTTTGATTATGGAGATAGTTGGTTCCCCTCTGGACATTAGAGACATCAGGGCAGGAGTGGTACAGGGCAAGCAAGTGCCAACTAGTTCTGGCTGGAAAAGGGCGCTGTTCTAACATTAAGATGTTAGTTAAAAACCTTAGAATAACGTCACACAAGATAAATGTAGTGTGTTATTTCCATAGCAATTTCCTGCCCTAAACAGATACATCAGAATACATAGTATAATCCATGGTATGACATAATTATTATCAATATACATTGTCTGGGGACTGTTCAGAACAATACGGATTTAATTCCTGTCCAGTCTGACCCAGCTGGTTGTATTTATCTAAAGCATTGAGTCACAGACGATTTTCCACAAACCGTAATATTCGGACTATAAGCCACTACTTTTTTTCACACGCTGTGAACACTGCGAAGCGGCTAATTTATGGATTTTTACCAATGGTTTTCAAAAGATTGAACTGCTGTGTGGTGAAGAGGACAGCACAAGCTCAAGAGTTACTGAGAGAAACAACGAAAGAGAATAAGGATTTGTGTGTGAAGCCAGGGACGCCTGCAGGATATTATCTGAGGGCAAGCACAAAACAGATCACCCCACCTGACCTACATGAACACAACCACATCTCCAATGTGGATCATGCGTGTGGCGTGCAAAACCACCACAGTGCACACAAATACGGGCCACATTTGAAAGATGCACACGGCACGCAGACATGTTGAACAGCGCAAGTGAAGGTCGATTCCTAACCTTTGGAACAAGACTTTAGTAGATGTTTTCAGTGGAGTTTAACTCTTGAGCATCTATATTTTCTAGTAAATCCACAATGACACTGCTCTTTTATGAAACCAAGCATAGGGTTGCCAAAACAATTCATTGGCTTAACAAATGGAATATTTTACACTCTTATTGGTTATATTTATTTTTTTATCTTTATCAGAAAAAAAACATATTTATTCAAAAGATCTGCAGTGTCAAAAATGGGATTGAGTATTTTCATGGGCATCAAGTATGATATTTTTGTATCGTAATAACCATACTATCCATGATAATCTTTAACATCAAATGCCCAAGACATTTTAAAATGTCTCTATTGATTCAGTATGTTTTACAGTCTTAGTAATGCCCTTCTTTACATCAACTAAACATGGCATTACCTCACCTCTGCACTTTATATAAGTCTCCACCACATATTGACACAAACATGAAAACAATGCATACATAGACAAGTCAAACCTAGTCAACACTTAAAATTGCAAAGGTCTTCTCAAATAGATTTTTAGTTTTCCATAACAAAATAAAGCTAAAATTCCATATAATATTTTGCATCGTCTCATCTTGTGAGCTCTGTGCATCATTACATGTCTAATCTCTGCTTATATTGTACATATGACGTAAACCAAAAAACAACAAATGATTGTCATGTAGACCAAATGAAGTAGGACAGGACAAATTCTGTGCTGAGAGAAACTAACTGGCAGTGAGCTGCCCCTCAGCATGACCAGAGGCTCAGAGGAAACATACTGTCAGCTCCAAAACAATATGAACATCTTGGGAACATGGCCACAGCATGTATCTGCTGTGCTTCAACTTAAGGATAGGGAGAGGTCACACACATGGCCCCCTCTGACTACATTAAAATCACAGTTAATGACAAGTTAGTGTTTGTGCTGGTCAAATCTTAACTCGACAAGACAAACAATCTTGTCAGCTTGTGTCTTTCACTCTGATTCTGTATATCTTACTGAAGCAGCGGAAGCAGCACGATAGCATCCCACTGGGACTATCTCAACATGTACAGTAGGCACACAGTTGAAAGCGCCAACGTGTATGTGCACAAACATGGGTGAGGGGCAGTTTTGTTGTAGGAATGTGCACAATTGTCATCTGTGGCCTAAAGACAATCTCCACAGTGATTTATTTCATGCAGTACTGTTTGTAATTCTTTTGTGTGGCTGAGCTGAGCACTGGAGAACCACAGAGTGCTAGAAAGCAGCCTGGAAGGTATGGGTCACCCCAACATCTGTGGGACATGTTTTAGTCATTATGGTATAAACGCAATGTCCTCATTTAAAAATCTGTAGTAGTGGTTACCATGTTTTTATCTGTGATATTTAGATTCTATGCAGCATTGTGCAAAAGTATTTATGCATGTAATTTTTTTTCACATTTTATTAATCTATTTTATTTGAATTTTACGTAGCAGACCATCACAAATTAGGTCCTAATTGTGAGGAGGAACTAAAACCATAGACGGTTCTGTAAGGTGTATATGGCTATGTACTCAGCTCCCTTTAGTCAATAAAGCTACAAAATTTTTAAGTCTTCTGGGGTATTCTATACCTGCTATGCAAATCTAAATAGTGATATGGTTTCCATCGTTCCCTGCAAAATAGCTATTGTATATATATACATATATATATACTGTATATGCGTGTGTGTGTGTGTGGGTGCGTGCCTGCGTGCGTCTAAAACAAAACAGACCATCCTTTGCCTCTGTGTTTGACATGCTATGCATCTGGGGAAAGCTCCCGCTTTGACCGGACCACTGCAGTTTCCGCATGGCTGACTCTGACTGCTCTGAGGACGCTCCCAGAAATCCAATCCACTGAAACCACCCTGAAAATCCTTCGCCAACAACCTCGTTGTGCAAGGCACATCCGTTTTGATTCGTCTCAGCCTGCCGGCTAGGCACCACTTTCTGTTGCGCTCTGCTCTGAACTTTCAAATGCTCCAGTCTAATAAACTCTGCACACGCTCCCTCCCTCATGAGACTAGATGGGCTGAGGTGGAGATATGCAAGGAAACACTGCGAGGGGAGGAGAAGCGGAGGAGATGGGAGTGTAGGGGAAGGAAGAGAAGATGGAGGATAAAAACGGAGGGCAGAAGATGAAATAGCATAACGCGCAGAGAGGACCAGGGAGGAATAATGATCAGAAAAATAAAAATGGAAAGATGGATGGATTAATCAAGGCAGAAACGATGTTGATAATATAAATGGGGAGGGAAGCAGGAGACGGTGAGACACACAAATTCCAAAAGGTAAGGGTATATGAAGCTAATTTTAAAACAATGGAACAGTCTTTTCCTGGTTAAAATTTTATAAAAAACAGTCCTCAAACATCAGGCTGGGATACAATACAAAACGTTTCAGACTCAAATAACACTGTTTTTCTTTTCAACAACCTTTGGTGTATTTACTGTGTGGCTGTAAAAGAATTTTCTGTCATTCATGGGAAAGTGTTTTGGCTTAGCGGTGAGGTGGTTGTTTCCGAGTTTAAGAAAGAGATTTAGAATGCATAACAGAAATCTGGGTTTTACTTTGTTCTAAAATTATTTAGATCTAACCATAAGGGTCCAAAATCACTTATGGTTTGATCTGTCATTATTTAAATTTAAGTTTAATTATTTTACTAGGACGGTCCACATTTATCAACAATAAAAATTATGTCCCATTGTAAATATGCAGCACAATAGCAACAAGTCATCCATAATCAAAGGCATTTAGATTTATAATCTAAATGTTTCCAAGCTTCTGCCTCACAGAGCATCTTTCTCTCTATCTCCTCTCCGCTCCTTCAGACTAGCCAGCAGCAATTAGCAAACACCTGTTGGAACTGCACATCTGCTGAGAGCTCATGATACGAGCTACTTCTCAGTGCAATGTATGTAAAGCATTATTAAAGGGTTAGTAGAGGAGCCATGTGACGACCTTCTGTAGACAGAGTTTCAGAAAGAGCAAGAGTTATTAAAGAAACAGAGACCTAAGTTAAACACGTTAAATTGCAAAGCCAATTACATAATACATAATATTGCCTCTTTAAAATTCTAGAATTGGAATACATTTGCAGACAAAGTTTTCTTTTATTTTTATTTTAAATGCAATATTTATACATTTTTGTACAATTTTGACTTAATTACTTCTCCGAGAATGTTGTTTTTCAGCAAATGGTCCATTTTTTTGGACCATTTGCTGATCCAGTTAATCCAGGTAACAATTAATTAATTAAATTATGGTTATATCAATAAGTGATTCATCACAATTCACCATCCTTTTTCCAATTAATCGTTTCAGCTCTAATCTATATATGCATATAAACTATAATTCATTTGCCCCAAACATGCTCGCTATTTACAATATTCAGATCTTCAACTCCTAATTGTTTTAACTAAACTGCATTTTTTGCCTTGTGGACATTAAAGTACTATGAAGAGATGATTCACTCTAGCAACATTGTCATTTCATATTCCATTATAGTACAGTTCTCCTATGGAGGACTTGTGATAAACACTACACTTGATCCCACTGCTGACAGAGTTAACATGTTTTACCATTTTTAGGAATACCATAAAAAAGCTAAAAAAGAAAATAAATAAATTAAAAAAAAGTGTTGTGTGAAAACTTTCCTAAAGATCCTCTTTAATAAACACTATTTTATTGTTCATTGGTAAAAATTCATGTTGTCAAAAACTGGACCATCAGAATCCTAATATTTACTGGTAAGGACTTTTGGGTTAAAGTTGGCTGAAAGTTTATTTTCTGAGAAAAAACAACAGCAGAATGTTCAAATCCATGTTTGTACCAGTGTGAGACATAACAGGCTCAGGGAATGTTGCCTCTGTTCACTTCTAGCCCCTTTTCACACCAAGTTCAAACATCCAACCAGTGATACTGAGCAAACATTAAACTAGAAGAGATTTTTTTTTTTTTTCCTCAAAGTCCTTTTTCAACTTCTTTATCTTTCTGGGATTGTCTGTGGGTATCAAGAAACACAAAGTTTTCAATAAAACTTCTTATTTCACAGACACAGTAGCAGCTAGAAACACAATGAAATTGTGCTCATCAGGGATAAAAGTATGCTCATGTCTCACTCTGCTTCAAAGGTAAAAGCAAATGTCACTTCAGATTTGAAATGGAGATGTACACGTCTGTTGAATATAATGTTGTCAGAACTGGAGCTATTACGTTACATCTGCCGCATAGGCCAACTCAAATTACAGATAACCTGATTGAAATACTCAACATGATGAACTTTACACTCTGTTAAAGGTAGAAACAAAGCCCCTTACACCGAAATGTATTTGAGAAGCTGCTCCTTCGTCAAATATTAGCCAATTCCAGTTTACAAAGCACTGTTCAAACTATAAATTATTGGGACGGTGATGGTAGGAGTTTGTGGAGGAGTTTGTCCCACAATCAGTGGGTTGCTGGCTTGATCCCCACTCCTTTCGCCACCATGTGTGAGTGAATGAGTGAATGACTGAAAGTAGTGTGAAGCACTTTGGGGTCTTCTGGTCTTGATAAAGTTCTATGGGGATACAGGACAGTTATCATTTTAAAAAGGGGTATGGCACAAGTGAAAACTTTCCAGGACAAGAAAATAATCTAAAACAATGAGAAAACAATGTATAATTCTCCTTCTACTTGCCCTCTATTTTAGTCTATTACATAAAATCCCAATAAAATTATTTGAAGTTTCTGCTTCTGAGGCGAAAAAGTTCAAGAGCTATGAATGAATATTTTTGCAAAACGCTGCACATTTCTAAACCTATGATCACATGTAGTCACACAGATGACGCTGCAGTTTTCTACAAATAGAAGAGAGTCACCCATAAGGGGGAGAAACTAATGGTTTACAAAACTGCCTCTGATACACTCAATTATGTCAGCGAGAGATGCATTGATGTTTATTCTACTGCCACAGCCATTATTTTCCTCCCTTTGATTCATCTGTCTTCTCCTTCATACCACCTTCCCTCTTCCCTCCGACGCCATCTCCCTCTTCCCCTCTGTCGCTGTGCTCTGAACCCAGTACTGTCAAAATGGATCCGTCAAAGCCGTGCCTTAAACCCGGAGGCAGCATTTATGTGCACATGTGATTGTATTTGTCAGAGGGGGGAAGAGAAAGTCGTCCCGTACAGTACGAAGAACAGCCACCTCAGCACTGAGTGATGGTGCTTTGATGAAGGAAGCAGAAAAACAGGCCAGATGCAAGACTTGTGGCATACATTTAAACCCCCAAGAAGCAGGCTTCATAGGTGAATATCTTCGACTCTCTAAATAAATAGGAGCTTCGTCAACTATCAGTTATTCTTTTTCAAGTTCTGGAACTTTCGTTCACATTCATGCAATCTTTTTTCAATCCCCGTTTTCCGTTCAATGCATCTCTTGTCCCGCATCCTCTGTCAATGCAGTTCCTCCCTGCTGCTCAGTAAAGATGATTAGAAATGTTTACCGCTCTTCATGGGTTCCTCATCCTTTGTTTTGCATTTCAAACTAATCTTACTTGAAAGAGATCCCTCTAGTCTCGATAACAAGACTGCTTCTCCTGTCCCTCTAATAGGACATCCAAATACTGGCTCAGAGAAACGCAAACTTTCAAAGATTTTTGCTCAGAATCATCAAACATCAGATCCCAGTGATTCAGTAAAGTCAGGCAAAGAAAAAGAGATTTCTGCATAAGACATCAAGCACCAAACCTTTGACTTTTACAGTCGTGAACTGTACCGAGGTCTTGAAATATTTATTCAAATAGGCCTTTCTGGGGTGCTTACCGGGCTCTTCATGATTCAATAATACATAAGCATCAACACCGGTATATAAATATAAAAGGGAGCACTTAAGGCTGGATTGTCTAAATGTTGAGAAAATGGCATTGAAAATACAGATGGATAAGAGGAGGATACATTCGTTTTCAGACTGTCACCTTCACTTATGCATAAGAAAACGCACTGGTAGACTCATGAAGAATACCCCTCACTCGCATATCACAGAATACATTGAATGTTACAGTCCTTTTGAGACCCTTTGATGGCAGCAAAGCTGAGCACTGTAATGTGCACATAACATCCCGTGACGGATGTCCATGGTGAAGCGAGAACATTTTGTCTACAAATACATTTGTTTGATGTTGCGTTTTTAGTTCTCTGAGGAAGATATTTTTCTTCAAAGTTTGCTGGGATTAAGGAGGCCCAGCAGTGCACTAGGAAAAAATTTTACCTGGAGCATCAAGATATGAAAAAAAAAAAAAAAAAAAGATAAAAATTAAGAGTTATTGCTGTTCCCTGCAGAGCTGATCCTTGTGTGTAGGCTTAGAGCTTAAATGTGGTTGCCATATAATTGGACTGAATTTCTAGAACTGATCAATCTGAAGGAAAAGGCTGTATGTATAACAAGAGAATGACTTCACCAGAAAAATATGTTTTAAAACCTCATTGTCATAGATTAGAGTTAAGTCTGACTAAAATTTGTCCCCTGAAGAGAATTGTGTAATGTGAGAGATTCTGAGAACTTTTAAAAGGTAGAATAGGGAAATATTATCAAATCAACATGGGACCACTACAAAAGAAGTGTTTTCACTAAATATTTGTTAAATAGTGTCGACATCTATAAAGCCAGTTTGTTGCAGTTTGTTTTTTATTGTTTATACTTTTATCTTCCACAGGGATTGTTTTTTTCCAGTTGTACAGAATATATAATGTGGAATAGTACTCTAAAAGATTTTACATGCCCTTATATGTGCAAACTGATTTGTGTAGATGTTTCATATTCACTCCAATTGAGTTTTATATATTGTGTAGATTATACTTATGTTGGAATGATTTAACCTTTATTCTATCAATGTTGATATACATATTTTTGAGACATTTTTGAGATACTTTGTACTTCGACAAGGTTGGTGCTTAGCTCAAGAATATGCTGTACGTTTAGCCGAAGGTTGAAGTGCAAGATGTCTTCATGCACTTTCTAAGAGGTTGATAGTACAAAGTCTATCATTTGAAATGGTAATACGAAATTGCAAATAAAAATGTATAATGTGTCCTAAATTGTCATTCAAGACATCTTAAAATACAGAAAAACTGATGTTAAAATGCTTGTATCACTTCTGATATTTAGAATGCATTTCTTGTTCTTAGGGGATTTTGTCAATATTTTTTTAAAGGAATGCCATCTATATATTTTAGTTTGAAAATATGATAAATATAGAATTAAAATTAAAAAAAATATTAATACTTAAACATTATTGTTAATAGGATCCATTAAAAAGTTTCATTTTCAATGAAACTTTTTAATGTTTACTGCTGCTCAGTAAAGAGCAGCAGGGAAATAAAATATCCTTAAATTTCCTGACAAATATTTAATGCAACAGGGTTTAATTGATTAGGAGCTGCATGAAATGCATCATTTCAAAATGAGATTCAGAGGTACTTGAAATGTTAGCCCATAGCCATGGCGTTACTGTTGATTGCACGGCAATGTGGTTATTTGCACACACAAAGACCACAACTGTTGCATTTCTGAGGAGCTCCATCCTTCACTTCTTGCAAATTGATGAGACAATGAGCTCCTGCAGGATGTATGGGTGGCGATTTTGATGCAATCAATGGGGACAGCGAAGGTAAACACAGTACTAAATGTCATCTGCGGTGATTGTGCCGCCTCGGTATCACCTCGGGTGGGAGATCCAAATAGCCAAAATCAATAATCTAATCATTTCATATTCAAATCACACAGACCTGAGGTCTGGATCTTATTGCAGTTTCATATCCCTGGTGGGCGGATGTGTTCCAATCAGCAAACCAAAGCAGGCAGGTGCACTGAAAATACAGTAATTCAGCAGAAATTGAGAGTGGGATCACAGTGATTAAACTGAATTATTTAATCTGTTTTTCACAGAATTACATGAAAGATATATGTTTTATGTTGGTTTTCAATCTTTCTTTATCGTTATGGTAAATTATTGGTGTATCACATAGTTTTCCCATGGCATTAGATCTTGATATAAATGCCACAAATGAAGCAAGTCTGAGTATGAATATCTCTGGTGAAATAAGTCTCATCTTTTAATATGAGCTCACATCTGAAGCTGAGTATTTTAAGCCTAACAGGCTGTACATATGTGTGAAACTCTTACTTTGAAAAAATACAGGAATCAGATCTTGAGTTTATTTTGTGATATGACAAAGGCGACTTGTACAGATTTCTTGGCTACTTGACATCACTTGACTTTCTTGAAACTGTATAAATGTGCAGAAGTATAAGTGTGTGCATATTTTTGCAATTTATTGTGTATAATAACAAGGTAAACTGTTTAAAAAAGTTTAAACTTTTTCTTTTTGAAACACTGAAGAAACTAATTTATTTGGACAGAAAATCAGAATGTAAGCTTTCCGTAATTGGTTGCTTTGCAACACACTGCATGTTCTCACAATAAATGAAACATCCGCCAGCTCTGACCAAGATGTACAGTAAACAAAAGTGGACTTTTTCTGCAAATGTAACATTGTGTTTTTGGTGAAATTTCTGTTGAAGGCCCCTAAATATATCAACGATCTCTGTAGTGGATGATAAGGATAATTGAACTGGTAAACAGACACATGGAGGAAAAACATCTGTGAGAGCATCTGCACATTGCTGTGCTGAGCCCTTCAGAAGTCTACATTTACAATATACTCTACATGATTAGCACTATTCCACAAGCAAAACACCATAATTGGGAAAAGGCACCGATTAGGAAGAAAGAACAGGACTTACTACCATGACTTGTTTTCTTTAATAAAAGCGCTTCACACAAATAAGGCGGCTAATCCTACATGGAATATGGTGTGGCCCTGAATAGCTTCTTTTTCCAACTTGTTTACAAAGAGCATCTCTGTAGGCTATTCCCAGCTGATATGTGTATGCAAGTGTACATATCCTGGAGGTTGTACCAATGCACTCAGGTGCCAATGCACTGTATTTGTAAGTGTCAATATGTGTGTGTTAGTAAATGAATTTTAATCTGACTATATGCGTGTCACTTTGTGGTGTGTATGTGTGCGTACGCACGTGCATGTGTGTGTGTTTGTGCTCCCCTGCTGCTCTATTCAGATCTTAGGAGGAAAGAAAGGGTACATAAGGGACTGACTTGTATCTACGGAACAGTCAACAAGTCACAGACCAAACCAAGGAAAAATGGGAGAAACAGTAATTCCTGGAGTAATATTTGCAAGCATTTGACACATATTCATAAATTATCAATGCATAATCTCCTTTCAACCGTCCTTTGACAAAACATGCTCGGGTTTGCATGAATGACAGAGGGGAAGCAGCTGAAAGGAGAGAAAGACAGATTACATTCACACATTGCCATCATCACACCTGGGAGCCATGCAGTACAGTTGCACTGAGCCGCACCGCTGAGCAAAGAGCCCCGCCACTGGAAAAGTTAAAGGTTAAGTGCTTACGGGGCATGGTCCTGGTGGTACTTGTTGAGGGATTTTCGAGTTTTTCAGCAGCGAGACTTTCACAGCTGCAACACAACCAAGTCTTAAAACATGACCTTTCAGTGTGAATCCAATCTCCTCTGGGCCGATCTTTTACCAAAGGTCAATACATCCCTATTAGAGCTAAATTGAGAATTGTTATCTTTTCTTGCATTTGTATGCCTATTATTGTCAGCAGATGCCTATTAATGCAAAATGCAGATTTTTTTTTTTTACATATCAGTTCATCTGATGATTTTTTTTCTTCTTGTGAAAGTATGGAAGTTGTATACATCTTATCAGGTTACAATCTTAAACTAATCATTTTATTGGGACTTTATGTGAAAACAAAGTAGCACATAACTGTGAAAAGGAAGTAAAATGATACATAGTTTTCCAATGTTTCCACAAATACAAATCTGAAAGCTTGTATTTACCCCTCTTTACTTTGGCATCTATCATTTAATCTCATTATGACAACGCATGTTGTGGGATTAATAAAAAAAAAATTGTGAGAAAAAAAAATGTTGCTTAAAGAAGAAAGACAAAAATTTCTATTTGAAGTGTGCCACGTAAGCATGTGGAAGCAGGTGTTCAGGTAAAAGGTAGTCTTTTTTCTTTACCTACATGCAAAACAGATTTAACAGCCTAAAACTAACATTGCACATGGTGGTGGCAGCAGCATTCTGCTGGGATGGTTACTGTATCTGCCGAAAGAAAACCGGTCTGTCATTGGGAACACAAAAAGATCAAAATCCAGATCACTTTGAAACAATTCTGACTAATCTTAAGTATTATAACATATTATTCTGTAACAGAATATGATTCAAATACTAATAATTCCTAATAAATTCACAGGACATTTGTGTCTGTATTTTTAAAAAATTAAATAAATATTTACACTAAATGTCCAATTTGTGAATGAAATTTAATAAAAAACTCAAATTTTTCTATATTAAATATTAAATAAACACACATAAGTTTTCCCCAATAGGTAGACAGACACAGAGACATGCAAACAGACGTCTCAGATCTGCATCTCTATTGCATCCTGTGTCAGATCTAGAGTTTCAGAGACATCTGCATCCTGCCCGGTTCTGGGTTCATGTGGTTTGCACACGTCTGTTTGTGTGCATTTCTCCACACAGCCAGGCTGCATCTAATTGCACGGGTCCATCTGTCAACTCTCAGAAACAGGCTTCTGTCTTACAGGCACAAACAGCACAGACGAAAGTACGCCAGCACAGAAAACACACATGCCACAAGTGGCAGCCTCAAAGCTCTCAACTTGGACCCTGGACAATCTGCAGCCTTTCTGTGGCAGCTGTGTGGATGGCATTGACTGGCAGGGTTTACATATGGGCTCCATCTTATCAGGTCATGTTGTAAAACAATAAGCGTGCATTCAATGGTGGGTGCACCAAGAAGGGGGATATGAATGGTAACTTACTGTTTGTGTGCGCAGGTTGTTTTATTAGAAAAATATGTAAGTATGGGCACAAAAAGCAAGGCCTCCATATTGAAATAATAAAATTTCAATAATCTAGCCTTTTAATTTAATGATTTAACTGTATATTTATTAGTAGAGAATATTCTAGAAATTTGAAGGTATTACTGAAATTACAGTCGTATTTACCAACATTTTTTATGCTAAAATTCCAAATACATAATTTTATACAGGCACTTAAGGTGTTTTAATAAATGTTTGTCAACCTATAGGTAAATTGGATGTTCACAGTGCCTTGCAAAACACTAAAGTTGATACATTTAGTCAAGTTACAACTTCATCAACTATATGCACACAACCAGAGCTACAACAGAATGTCTGGTTAAATTATATGCATGTTAGAGAATGGCTTAGTCAAAGTTAAAGCCTAAATCTAATTGAGAATTTGTGGTCGCACTTGAAAATGGATATTCACAGACACCAATCTGACTGAGGCTGAGCTAATTTGCAAAGGATCATGGGCAAGCATATCAGTTTTTTTGAAAAATGAAGCTGGTAGAGGCATGCTACAAAGGTTGCCTCAAATACATGTAAATGAAACACTTTTTAGAACTTAGGTTTTTTCTTCCTTGTGTCATTTTTTATTTACTTCACAATAATATCCACTTATTTGCTATAGTCTCTCATATAACACCCCAATAAAATGTGAATACAGTCTAAATACTTTTGCAAGGTACTGTATATCATAAGTGAGTGCTACATGCAATTTCAGAGTGTGTTAATTTACTTATCTATCTGCATTGTGCTGCTGCGTGGACTCACTTAACATCAGGCCAGTACAGATTGTATTTCAGTCTGAGCTCTCATTAGTAATGAGGTAAATGAAGGTTGTGTACGTGGAGCAGGAAACACCTGTTTCTCCCAGGGACAGAAACATTCCCCCCACCACTCGAACACAAAGAATGACATATCCCATTTCCCACTGTTCTTTCTTTTCGCTCATTGTTTCACTGAATTAAAGACAAAATGCAGCCTTGATATCACAAAGTTAGCTTTCAAAGCAAGCATTCAGATTCATATGAGAGCAGAGGAAGGAAGGAAGGAAGGCATGCTGGTTGAGAAATCCTGGACAGGAAGTGTGTGACAAATGAAATCATATACAGTGCTTGCAAAAGTATGTGAATGTTTTTCAACCTTACTCTATATATTTTTCAGATTTTTATTTTTCAACACTTAAGTATTTCAGATCATCAAACTACTTTTGAATGATGATGTCAGCTATTAAGGGAAAAACATATGCAAATCCTTCTTTGCTAAATTGCAAATTAAATAAGAATAAACACTTAATTTCATTAGTCACAAAAATGCCTAATTTCTGTTGGACCCATATAATCAGTAAATCCTATAAACAGAACTTGTCCAAAAACATGCCTAAAGTTTAACAGAGTCTACAAAACATGTCCAATCTAAAAAAAAATAAAAAAAAGAACAGATGAGAAACAAAGTAATTTATATTTACTGATAAACTGAGAATGAGAGCACAGTAAGAGTCATTCTCCACATCATAAAACAGTAGTGAACTGTCCTAGCAATGCCTTGTCTACTAAAACTGCAAATAGTAACTTCTAAATCACAGAAAATGTTGCTTACCTTAGTTAAGGAGACAAAAAGCAACACAAAGGAATGTCTCACATTTCATTAAAAACATGTTAAGGAGTCCAAGGACTTATGGGAAAATATTCTGTGGACTGACGAGACAAAAGTAAAACACTTTAGAAAATATGTCTCCCAGTATTTAAGAAACAGAACATCAGCGAAGATAGTGTTAGAGTCTGCTTTGCTGCTTCAAGACGTTCACAACTGGCTGTAATTGATGGAACTATAACTGCTGCTCTGTATCACAAAATAATGAAGGAGAATGTCCAACAATCAGTTTGTGACCTCAGCTTCAGCGGCACTTACATTACGCAGCAGGACAAATATTCATAGGACAATTGGAAGTGAACTTTTTGATCAATCAGAGAATTAAAAAAAAAAATCTTTATAGCCATGTCACACCATCAACCTAAACAGGCTATTCATGCTTGAATACCATCCAATGTGGCTAAATCAAAATAATGTGGCCAAATTCCTCTACCGCAATGTAAGATACTTATTTCCAAGATTGTTCACTGGAAATGCTTGGTGGCAAGGGCAACACAACCTGTAATTAGGTTAAAGAAGCTCTGAATTATTCACATAGGGTCAGATCGGTTTGGATCATTTCTCTACCTCATACTAAACAAGAAAGCAATGATTTGAACTTACTCTGGTCATATTTTTAATATTAAAATAAATTTAATGGTTTGCTACAATTAGATGTGACAAATAAAGTAAAAAGAAAGAAATATGAAAAGGGGCTAAATCTTTTCAGAATAATGTATACATGATACACTTTTCAGAGTTTCTTTTACTGGTAACTTAATAAAAATACACTGAAGTCTTGTTTGGGACATGACAAGATGATGAAAATTAAAGGAGTAGCAATATTTTTGCAAGACGTGTTGAGGACATTTCAACATTTTCAGAATGTAGAAAAAAAATTAAATATTAAGATGCAATACGGATGAAATCTAAAGGTAAAAAAGAAAATGCCTAACGCTTGTCTTGAACGGCACCATTAAAATGGACATTTTGAGGCCTGCGGTGAAACACGCTTGAAAATTAAACCCACGAAAAATCGCCAATAGCAAAGAAAAATGCAAAACCACACAGTAGGAGAAAGTGAGCACCCTGCTTTCACATTACTCTCAGCCAATTCAATCAATACAGAATAGGATCTTGCATGAAAACATGACCTCTGGGTTTTTACACAGCAAAGATGCAATATATTTCTCCTCTTAGTGAAAAACGGACGTCAACTGCTGCTCCCTGGCAAGTGTGTCAATATCAAACAACTGCGCCTCCATCTATTGCCAATAAACTGATTGTGCAATTCATCAGCCAACTCTGGGAGACAGTATTCCTAATTAAACGGAAGCTCGTAAATTCGACATTTTACAGGTCTTGCTCAGCTTGTAAATACAGTGTAAATAAGTTGTGGTGAGTGGCTTCATGGGCAGATGAAGGTCTGTGTTCGTGGTAAAACTCCTGCTGATGCGTTCAATGAACAGCAGGCCAATTGCAATTAGAACTCTGTCTGCTCCCATGCTTCCAGTGCGTCTCTCCTGCTCTTTTCCATCCTTGCTGCCTTCACGGCATGCCACGCGTTCTTCCATATTCTTTCTGAAGCCTGGTCGAATCAGATTGGATTAGCACTTTCAGAGGACACATTTGTTCGGGCCAATTAGAGCACTTCCTGGCACAGATGGAACCCTCAGGTCTCTGGGGAAAACCCCGGGTCGCATTTGGGTTCTAAAAAAGCATAACGCATACTGTAGAGTCTGCAAAAAAAACACAGCACCAGCTGTGTGTGTGCATTTGCTTGGCTATCCCTTCAGGCCTAAATATGGCTGCTGTAAATAAAAATGCATTCTGACCTGACCAGCATACCTTGGTAAATATGTTTAAAATTGTTACACAACCAGACTGCATGTATTTAATCCCCCCACACATATTCTTACCTGATAGTGTATATCTTCTTTTGTTGGAGGAAAATGAAACTGCAGAGAATCACATCTCAGTGGCAGCAGGACGTCCTCAACCTGGAGAGAAGAGCGAGGGGGGAACACAGAGAGAGGAGGGGGTGTTATTCAAGCTCACTGAACTGAAGTCCCTGTCATTTTTCACAATAGAGACAGATAGCTATAATATGTAGTGAATGTGGGGTGCCATGTGAATAATGGCCCCATCCAGATTGTGTGAATAGCCATAACCCACTCAAACACAAGAACCAGACGGTTCACAAAGCCGCTGCGGCTAGCAGGGGCGCCTGTTTGGTGTTTACGCCGCCACGCTTGTGTGTGTGCTTGTGCGATCCGCCTCGTAATGACCTCTTAAGTGTTGGGATATCAAAGACTGTAATGGTCTACCTCTGTTCTCCCTGGCAGTTTACTGAGTGGAAAGCTCTCTTGTACTATGATAGTTTGTTGATAGGTTAGCATTTCTCTGTCAAATGCCAGGGACGAGGGGAAATTGGTGGCTGTGTTTCATGGATGCAGAGACAGACTTTCATTTCTAAAATGGTTTGCATCCTCTTCCAACTTTGTCATTTAATTTTTCTCTATCGACTTCTGTATTTGTTCTGTTATTCTTACCAGTGTGTGTCATTATATCTTTACAATACATGGTCTTGCAAAAGCACTGATAGGTTTTGAACGTTGTCATATTTTGTCGTGTTATAGCAACAAGCATATGTGGCAGACCAATATAAAGTAATGCGGGATTATGAACTGAAAAGAAAATTATATATTGATTTTAAACTTTTTTGCAAAAAATGTGATGCAGATTTGTATCTACGCCCATTTGCTTCAACCAGTAGTTGTGTACTTCAGAAATCTGGACTTATGCAAGAATGGTGAGACAGAAAACATGTAAAGGACAGTGATGAGACCAAAACTGGACTTTCTGGTCTGCATGCAATATGATATGTGTGTATTGGAAAACTAACTCCAGACATCAACCATAACATTACATTCCAATGATGATGTGTGGTAGAGGTACCATCAATCTGCAGCAGAATTTTTCTTCTGCAGGATCTATGAAGCTGATTAGTTAATTAGAAAATGGATGGGTTTGCATTCTTGTTGAATACCCATTTCATTTGGCATTTCTTCTTCAACATAAAACATGACCTATACTTATACACACCCATAGAACGATGCTTGAACCACCGTGCTTCCCAATGTCCTCTGGCTTAAATTTACTGTTAAGTTACCTGACAAAATATTGCACCATGTCTCTTTAGGCCTCCCAATGTGCTCTTTATGACTTCTGCATATATTTTTTTCAATAATGAAATTTCATAAAAACATTCAATGCTTTCTACTTTCAGATCAACTTTTTAATCAAAGTATTTTTTGAATAAAGAGAGAAAGGCACTGTGGCCAACATGTGCTGCCTTTGTTTCTGACAAAGGGCCGCCTGTTTGATTCATGATTTTTCATTGATTATTCAATCAATGCATTGATACATACTGGTCTTATTTTGAACAAGCCCATTCTATTAATTTCTATATTACAGAATATTATGGTCAGTGATTATTTTGCACACTACATATTTCATACTTTTCTGGCCCTTACTTCTACAAACTTTTGAAAACCATGTGTCATGTTTTCCTTCCACTTCCTGATTATGTTCTGCTTGTATAGTCTAGCACATAAAGTTCCAATAAAAGTTATTGAAGTTTGTGATAACATTTTAAAAAAGCATGACTACTTGTTTTCCATTGATCTGCTTGGAAAAAACTTTAATCGCAGTAATTTTCATCACTCTTTAACATTTTGACCAGCTCTCTAGGATTAAGCTCATTGCATCCCTTTTCAGTCTCTGCTTTATGCACAGATTCATGCTCATCTCCTCTGGCACGACAAATGCAGTTTGTTCGGTTCTGTGTGTGTGTTTGCGCTCAGTGAGTGTGCTGCTGTTTTTCTGGGAAAGATGATGCAGTCCAGGAAATAGCGTCTATCTGTATGCCCTTATTTTCTGGCAGTCTTTATCTGTGAGCCAAGGAAGAATGTTCCAGGCACACACACACACACACAAAAAAACAAATGTAAAATTTATACACACACACATCAAGATCAACAATCTGGGTTTGGACTTCTGTGGTGCTCCAGGGCAGGGCTGTGCAGTAACTGGGTCTATTAGGCAGCACAGGAGGCCAGAAGCTGTTTCTCTGTGTTAGATGCCTTCACAGAACTCTACTTATATGTGTGATCATGTGTAGGCAGGCGAATATAAAATGTAATACGCATGCTCGCTCTTCGATGCAAGAAATAATTACTAAGGAATAACTTAAGTGATGAGCACCCCCACCTATGCAGCCCATCCACGCTTGTCTGACTTGTTTCTCTTGGAAGACAGTATGCATTATTCACATCTAGCTGGTTAACAACGGTGGCATCAGTGCGGAAGGAATGGAGGAAGAAAGGTGGAACAGAAATGGGTTTAGATGCAGAAGAGAGGAACTGAAGGACAAGGTTTGCGTAAGCAGTGGAACGTGGAAAAGAATGAGATTTTTCATTAAGGCTCGTTTAGGTGAACAAGTAGGAGAGGGTCAAAGATGTAGCCACTGAAAAGTCCATGCGTACACCAGCGGCCAGCCATCATTTTCCAAAACCCCTGTAAAGGATTTACTCATTAAATTGTAAGTCGCTCTTCAACTGTCAGAGAGCACAACTTCCCAGAGTATACCACAGCAACAGCTTTATGGGAAAATATGTTAGATTTAACCAAGACACACAAGAGAAAAGCTACCCTTGGAAATACATTCATACTGAAAGAATTCAAGCTTAACAATCAGAACTCGCATTGAAAACCATCGCAGGAAGGAGTGCTTCCTTTCCAAGAAGGACTGTGGGGATATAAAACTAGAATGTAGATTGCAGATTAGCAATTTTCTAGTGGAAGTAAACACAACACAATAAGGCAGAAGAGATACAAATATGGGAACAAAATATTACATTATTTTATTGGAGAAATAGAACAGCCACAAGAACTAATTTCCTTTTAACATAGTGTTTTTGTCTTAAAAAAGACAAAAACACTATTTTTATTGCTAAAAGTATTTTATTGCTAAAAGTGCTAAAAGTGTATGGATCAGTCATATTCCCTCTGTCTTTACTTCATAAGATAAATTATTTTGAACTGTTGGACTACCACACCCAAGACAAAGACAGCTCCAATCTCCAAAAGTTTTAGCTGTGTAGTTTATGCAAATGCCCTTTAATGACACTGTAGCCCATTGTAACATTCACATTTACAGTACAATGCAGTCTGTAGACGCAGTGTACCACCAACAATCTTCCAATTAGAAATACACTCTGAGAACTGATGATGTGTGGTGTTTAAGTATCTGAGAAGCAAGGCACTATGAAAATTAATAAATTAGGATTCACTTAAGATATTTTCATTTGAAATGTATTTTGACTAAAAAACCTGTTTCACACAAAAGATTCATTGGCAGAGGACCGCCAATAACCTGTCTAATGTAAATAATCATTGTCATCTCTCTAACCGACCACCCAATGCAAAGTGACAATAGTGGGAAAGTTCATGAAACACTGGTCACATAAACAGTTGGTGACTGGAGCTGTTTCACAATAGTAGAAATTTGCTTTGAGCTCAACCATACGGTTAGCCTCAGTCTCTCGGTAAAAGTAGTTCAAGAACTCTTTTTCCTATTTCAAGTTAAGTTTTAAGTCTTTGCAAGGCAGGTCCAAGTCAACTTGAAAGTCGTTTGCCCAATTCAGTGTCAAGTCTCGTCTCTCTAGCAGCAGAAAGAATTTTTTTTTAATATAAAATCCATCTAGTGCATCCCTAATACATTGTTGTAGGGTTATGAATCCAAACCTGTAGTGTTTGGTAAAATCTTTCAATATTTGAAAGATATTTATCCATGTTTAGATTTTAATCTGTTACCATTTAAATTACTGTCCAAAAAATTGCTTTTAAACCTACTAGTGTTGATTTTCTAAATGTATCAAGCAAAGTGCGTTTCTGTCTTTGTAAAGACCAAGTTAACACATATGTAGTCACACCTCCATTATATACTGCATGGATAAGGTTTTAAAGGGTTTTCTCCTCACACTGGGCTGGAGATTTTTTTAACAACATTGGGAAACTATTATCATAAGGCCAAAACACTCTGGCATTTCTTGCCTAGTTATCAGAATCTCTTATTGTTCTAGTTCCACTTTTATCTATAAACAGAAACAGAAGAGTCCTTTCTTTGGGTGCTTTTTTGATCTTGCTAACCACATCTGTCTATCAGTAATGTCTGTACTGATATAAACGGACAGCTCCATTTCCTATCTCCATTGTCTTCTGTTTCTTCCTGCTAATGTATGTTTTAAAGCTACCAGTAGTATATGTTACAATCGACAATCATATATTTTTAAAATGTTTAAAGAAAAAGGTTAAGTCCAGAAACATGTGAGCGCTTCAGCTTTTATTAGGAGCTTCTGAGGGTTACTGGAAAAAGGGTTTTAGTCAGGGTGCTCTTGCCTTACTGAACAGTGGATGGATGAGTTTTTCTTTCCATTATTTTTGCTTTGTTCCTCTCGGTTCTATCTTTCGGAAGAAGAGTAGGTTTCACATGAGACATGCTTCACTATTATTTTCCCACAGGAAAACAATAGTGCTTTCTACTGTGAGAAGCAGTGGTTGGATCACTGTCCCACATCATTCCCATTATTCATCAGTCCTCTGGATGTAATTAGGACTCTGCCATATGCTTTCATGATCGTTTTTCATGTATTAGCCTTTGTAATTATGCCATAAACCAAAGATTGCATCATAACAGTCTAGGATTTTTGTCAATGCCTGTTGGTGGAGATTTATGGTGGAGCTGAAGCTTTCTCTGACAGGGTGGAGCCTCTTAATGTTCATTTAAAAACCACAGCTATCCCCTTGGTCTCTAATTCAATATAAACATAAAGAATATAGAGCAATAGTATGCATGCTGTACCCAGGCAGAAAATGAAAGACTCTTGTCTATGTGACTCATATAGATCAGTGAAAGGAGACAAAGAGAGAGCGTGAAAAAAGGAAGAAAGGAGCAAATGATAAATTAAAAGTGCTGGTTGTTCAGCACTTACCAGAAAGCAAAATGTCTTGCTCGTGCAAGCAGCTCTCAGCATATTAGCTCCTGCTTCCAAGCTTCCTATCACCATTTGGTGAATACATGGTGATATATTAATTTGGTTTCGAGGGCTGGTTGTGCTTTCAGAATTTTATAATTACAACAGAACCTATTTTACAAAGCAGAATACTGTAGAATTTGTAAAGTGGGCACCGTTTATATTTCTGTCTTTTTCCTACTATACATCTCTATATATTTATTGATTGTTACATTTATGTCTTGAATGAAGAAGATGACTATTTGTATGAATTGAACTTGATTCTCAGGGAGGGTGGTTAAGGGAGTAGCCAGCATTTTTCAATGTTGGAGGGCGACACTGAGAATATCAAAACAGATTGGCTAGGCCGCCTGCCAGCAGGAACAACAAGCATAAAGAATATGACATACTGACTATAGCTGGTCAATTATTACACTGTTCAAACCACATTCATTCATTGCTAAGTTTTACTTAAATGTATCCCCTCAGATGTTACCATGTATATGAAACATATTACATACTTTATTTCATGTTCATATTGAATGAGTATTTAGAGTGACAAAAAGGAAATAACTAACTCTCATTTGAAGCATCTAGTTTACATGCCATCTAGTTTATATGTCGAAGAAATATTCAAACAGGTAATCTTAACCCAAAAGGTTAAGATTACATAGGTTTATAAATATGAGTACTTTTCATATTATTTGACTGATTTTGACACTGATTCAAGTGTCAAAACTTCTGAATTTGAAGTTTTGATTGCTGAACTTCAAATTCAGAAAAGTTAAGGTGGAAAAACTCAATAAAAAAGGACCTTGTAAATAAATAATCTGGATTTAATAATGCCACACCACCAGTAACCAGCTACCCAGTCCTAAGCAGAGTTTGTACAATGCTTGTGATACATTCAAAAATCCAAACTCCTACACACTAGAGCAACCATAGCAAAAACCTTGGTAAATTAATTTACCAAGGTTTTTACCAAGCTATCTTTGTAGCTTTAAAAAGCTACAAAGATAGCTTTTTAAAAAACCATATTGGTACTTCACTTACTCTATCCTCCAATAAAGATCTTGAACCTACACTTTCCCTTTCAGCTATGACAGATCTTCTATCATTTATCGTCCTATCTGAGTAAAAGCCTTCAAAAAAGGCCTGTCAGCACACTCAAGGGGAGGATGCAAACACTTTTTCAATTTTTTTTTTAGAAAACAGGCACGTGGCCTGTTGTTAGTTATTGCTGCAGGCCCACAGGCTATGGTCCTAGTCATCTGTCTTTGTGTGACACTATCAGGTTCGCTTGCACAACGCAGAGGTGGTAAAATGACTTTATTACACAATGTGAAAGATACTTCAGGGACAAATAGCCAGGGAGGCATCCACACCAAAGGGAGCATGGTGCTTTTATCTGAAGACAGTTGGACCATGTCAGCCTCAAACTTGTACAGTCTATTCTGCAATCACACGTTGTAAATGTGCTAAAAGGAACCCAGCGGATTTGAGAATTCTCCTTGTCGAGAATTATTCACCAGTCAAAAGAATGAACTTGGGCAGAAAAAGGTGCTAGATTTGCACCTGAAGGCTGTGTGGATGAATTAAGAAGGCGGAAGGCAAGATGCAAAAAGGAACAAATGACAAAACTTACATTTGCATACAATTAGCCACTTTTAGAGTGCCTTGCATTTTGTTAGCAAATAGCCACAAATTTTAGTTACTGTGAAGTAGTAAGACAATAGTATTGCAGGTTATTGCCTTCCTATGTAACTTTATTAATAAATATAATCCTTTGCTTTTATGGAAAAGTTGAAAATTGAAAGCAATTATGATAAGAAAGCTCAAAAAAGGGCAATTTTCAGATTTCCTTAAGCTATGGACAGTGAAGAAGATGCTTACGTCCAATAGCACGTTACATTTTATGGTCATCATGAACAATTTTGTGTGTCTAAGAGAATTCATTTTGCACATCAGTCTGAAACACCATTCCCCAAAAGGAACACAATGGCAGCGGTATCATTGTGTGGGAATCTTTTTCTTAGGCAGACACAGAGAAGCTGGTCAGAGTTGATGGGAAGAAGGCTGAAGCAAAATACAGGGCGATCCTGGGTACAAAAGAAACATACAGACATGATGAGTCTAGTCAAAGTAAAGACAAGAATCCATTTGACAATCTGTGAAAACAAATTAGGCTTAAGCAAGAAACTTAATCACCAGAGGTTTAAAGCTGACAGAGATCAACAGACCCTTGGCAGATGCAACTACAACAAAAGCTAGTTCTACAAAACATTGACTCAGAGGGACTGGACACAAATGCCCACAATACTTTACAGATATTTAATTTAAAAAAAAAAAGAAGAAGAAGAAGGAAAAATATATTTGTGCTGATCTTCCAAATAAAATACATTGAAGATTGTGGCTGACAAAATGTGAAAAGTTTCAAATGTTTATTGTTTATACTTTTGTTCGATCAAGCATGACCATGTAGTCATTCTTTCCTTTCTTCATCCTATCACACTACACGAACAGCTAAGCTACAGATCAATACTCTCTGGCACATATTCTCACTCCCAAAGACTCCAAATGAAAATGCCATTCGATATCAATCAGCGTCACAGCCGGGCCACAAAACAGGCACAATAAATGACAGCATTGTTTTCCAAATTTGCCATCAAATGACGAGTCCCATCAACGTGCTTCGAGTCAGATCTTTCAGCCTGGTTTATGCTGAAAGGAACCAGATGAACAGGGAGTGGAAGATGTATGTAATGCAGTTAAAGTAAAAGCTCAGTAAGCAAGAAATTTAAGAGGGGCCAAGGGATAATGGTATTATAGCCGACGCTGATTGCAGACAATCTGCTGAAGAAGGGAAAGATATGGAAAATATCATTGGGTGCAGCATTGGGGATATGAGAGGCGGGCAAGTGCTGGAAAGTGAAGAGAAAAAAAGAATAAATTGCATCTATTCAACAACATGCTGTAATAAACTACAACAAACATTTTACTGTGCAGTGAAACATGACTGTTAAAGTAATTGAAGGCAACACTATTCATAAAAGAGCCAATCTAGACTTCCCCTTACAACGGTCTTCTGCCTCAGTCTTTTATTTGCACCAAGTCCTTAAACAATCCTGTGTTTTGAAACCCTGCGGTAGTTTCCTCCATTGATAAGAAATGCCGGCTTATACACCATGCCACCGAGAGATTTATTCCCCCAGCCCCGTGATGACCTCATTGTTCACTGCCCCATAATTCAAATCTGATCTGCTGTGTTGCATCACATTGTGTGTGACTCATTTCCATGAAGCCCATTCTCCAAACAAGTGAGGCCTCCTCGGCACGCTACAGTAAACCGACAAACAAAAGCAAAGAATTCCCCATCAGTAACATTGGCCAGCTGGCTTCACACGTAGAACAACACAGAAATGCTTCGTTTAAAGGGACTGGGCTGGGAGAAGGGGGTGAGCACTATTGTAAAGGCCTTCCTGCAGAGACCAAAAATAATCAGTAGACCTTTGAGCGAGCAACTTACAATAATTGATTCGGTATTCGCTGTGTTTTTTGTCACCCCTGTAAACATACAGCTGCAGGCAAATCCATGTGGGGCCTCCGAGCATCTGATCTTATGCACTCCAGTTCAAGTGTGTTTGATAAAAGGAAAGTGATTGTTGTTGATGTACATCACATTAATGTGTGGAAGGAAATGCATGCATGTATGTGTGTCTATTGACTGGTGACAGCTCTGAGTGGTGTACAGGGAGGTGAAGGACACAGCAGACAAGTGTGGAGCAGGGAATGAATTTCTTTTTCTTTGTGAAAGAGAAATAGCGTCTGAACTAAAGGCTTTACAAGAACAAAGGCGTTAGTAGCAATGTACACCTATAGTGGTATGAAAATGTACGTGTAGCTTCTTGTCACACTTATATGTTTCATACAGTATCTTCAGACAAATGCTAATATCAGATAAAGAGGACCTGCGTGAATACTGTGCATAATGCAGTTTTCAAACATTTCCAATGACTGACATGAAGCATTTTTAGCAGCTGAAAATGAGATTTATTTACAAATCTAGAGAAAAATGTTGGCCCACTCTTCTTTGCAAAATTGCTTTGCTTCAGTCACATTGGATGGCTTTTGAGAATAAAAAACCGAGTTGATTACTATTTATTTTTTAATTATTTGGAGATTGACTGGCTGGTCTACTTTGGATTATTATCTCCTGCAAACCCAAGCAACCTAAACTTATGGCTAGGCATTTTCCTTCAAGATTTTTTTAATAGAAAGCAAAAGTTACGTTTCCATCAATTACAGCAAGCCTGAAATAACAAAGCAGCCCCAGACTGTCACTATCACCCCTATGTTTGAATATTGGTATGGTATACTTTCAAACTCCCACCCCTCCTCCTCATATATATGTGAGTGATTGACAGTGTTAAAATCCTCCTGGATTCTACTGGTCATTTCTTCAGTTTTTCTCATATTATCTGTCTCATACTATGCTGACAGGACATCGTGATGGTTTTAACAAATATGCAAAAAAAAAAAAAACAGATTGTTTATAAGAGTGCCATATTGCAGGTTTAAGATGCTGTAGTTGAGATTTATAATTTAATTAGCTTTAATAATGGAACAGTTAAAATAGTTTTTAGTTGCTTATGTGCAGTGTACAAAATGCATAGTGAAATTATTTGTTCCACAGAGTCATGTCTGTTTCTGATCAATTTAGTATCGATTTACATCTTTATCCTCCAACCAACAGAGATGTTTTCAGATTGTTCAAATGTATATTTATATGTATATATGCATTGTGTATCATCTGTAAATGGTATGCAGCAAATGCAGCAATACTTCCAAAGTCTGCTTTTCTCTTTTGCAAAATCCTGAAGGAATCTACTTTATATTCATTAGGTTTTCTTTGTTGTATTCTGGTTTTAAAGCATTATATACCCACTCTACTCTATTGTTATTCCTTTCCCAACACTTACACAAAGTCAGATGGCATTTAGGCATAGGCTGGTTTGAGATGCCCATGGTATGATAACCTAGAGCAGTGTTTCCCAACCCTGGTCCCTACATGTTTCAGCTGATTGCAGTTCAGTAAGCACCTGTCAATTGAAATCATTTGTGCTGAAGCAAGGGAACACCTAAAACTTGCAGGGCATTGTGCCTTGAGGACCAGGGTTGCGAAACACTGACCTGGAGGAAAAACCAACACAATACAAAGAGTATTAAAACTAACACAATTAGATATAATGGCTACAATCCTAAACAAAGTCGTTTGATTCCCAGCCTCTGACTATTTCCTGCATGTCTTCCCTTTCTCTCTACTGTTGAATTTAAACCATTAGCACAATAAAAACTGTAAAAAATAGATCCACGTTTTAGAATCTATAATTTTATTTTTTTATTAAGTTTCCATTTCCAATGGTAATCTATTACTTCCGTTTCATTAACATGTAAATCATGTAAATCAAAGGGATGTCAAAAAAATCTAAAACAAAAATCTCTTCATAAGGACATTGTAATGCTGAATTTTAATGTAAAACACCGAATCTTTCATTTGCTTAGTACATTCATTTTCGATATCTGTTTTAATCCCACTTAGACTCATAAGGTAGTTATGGATGGGCAATCTGTACTGGGTATAAACCCAAGACAGACTGCAACACAAGAAAAACAGCCACACACTTAATCCTTTGGGTCAGTGTGGAGTCACCAATTAACCTAACATGCATGCAAAGGCTGACCGAGTACCCAGAGGAAACCCACTCAGGAAGGAAAAGGGGGTGGGGGGGGGGGGCATATAAACTGCATAAAGAAGTCCTGCACAGGCAAGATGTGATCCACAGACCCTCTCCTATGAGGTGACATTGCTGGTGCTTTCTGTGGATCTTTTCATTCTAATCATGGGTCTGAAGATGTGATAATTATAGGGTTGTACTTTAATCTTAATTAATCACTTCTGACATTACAACTCTTCTATTCTTGTGTGTTATTTGTTTGGTATAGTTGATATATATCTAATTATAAGCTGGGTTTTCTTTTTGTATTTTTGAAACTTGTTTAATTCAGTAAATAGATTATCTAATTAAATCTGTGAAAATTTCTGCTTTAATTAGCCCCTTCCTTGTTTTAATGTGACAGGGAATGAGCTCTTTTGTCTTATGCTAAAAAATATCTGACTTAATCAGTAACGGTTGTGAATATAAGCAAGAAACAAATTATCATATGTCAGAGTAGAAGAACCAGTTTGTCTTTATTGCACAACAACCACAAACCTAAATGCATTTTAGTGGGATATTTCTGTGGCGCAGTTGGTAGCACTGTTGCCTTGCAGCAAGAAGGTTCTGGGTTCGATTCCCGGCCCAGGGTCTTTCTGCACGGAGTTTGCATGTTCTCCCTGTGCATGCGTGGGTTCTCTCCGGGTACTCCGGCTTCCTCCCACAGTCCAAAAACATGACTGTCAGGTTAATTGGGCTCTCTAAATTGTCCCTAGGTGTGAGTGT
>CAEFZY010018391.1:0-24087 GCA_903066815.1 Brachyrhaphis roseni | reverse complement strand
TGTCATGGTTTTAGTAGCTTGTTTAACCCACATGCAGAAACACCATCAGGAGGGCCAAGTGGTTTGTTATCTTTATTAGCAACAAGCGTTAGTTGGATAGTAGAGGAGACACAACCAGGGACCGACGAGGGGAGAGACCCGAGAGAGCAGTCTGTGAGAGGACCTGGATCCTTGGACCAGAGGGGGAGCAGCGGGGCAGGAAGGCCAGCCGTGGAACCCGTGGGAGAGGGACCGCTCCGAACCAGAGGAGAAACCGCACACTTGGACTTGGATCCGGGTAGGAACACACCTAGGAGGACAGAACACAGGTGGCGATCAGCAGAGAACTTAAAGAATAAAACGTTAATGATCCGCGACTCTCAGGGGGCTAGAGTTACCACGTGAGTGAACACTCTGGCGTCGGAGGATGGGTAGCCGGCTCTTCTTATGCTCCACTTGATGGGAGGAAACTACCTGCAGGTGTGCAGGTGCAGCTCTGGAGTCTCCAGCTCTCTGAGGACCTTTAGTGATGAATTTGGTCTTACAGGGAGGCGATAGTGAAGGATCCCGACAGATACATCTAAAATCGACATCAGGACAAAGTTGTATTTTAGTTGTCATTTGAAGATTTTGATTGCCATAAATATGTTTCAATGTAAAAAAAAAAAAAATGCCACTAAACAACCGAGAAACAGAAAACAAAAATGGCTTCAAAAAACTGAAAAAACAGAGAGCAAGTGGTACAGGGTGGTACCAGGTGGAACCAGGTGGTACCGGGGCTTTGAGGTGCGTCGCGACTCGCTGTGACAGTCTCAGTACCGTGTCTATCAGGATGTCTGATATAAATCAGGCATTCTTATATCTGTCGGTGGGACCGACTCAGACTGCCTGTAGCGTACCGGGCCTTTAGCAGAATGATGAAGTTAAAGTCAGAAGTTTTCTATGCAGCTGAAACATTTCTGTGTTTAGGGGCGAGGCGGGTTTTGTCCCGCTATTGCGAGGACAATTATAAAAATATAAATAGAAACTGTTTTTATAATGTTAACATCAGACCTACGTTTTCACTCACAAACCAGTGTATAAAAAATATTCTTGCCCATAATTTCATAGTTAGAGGCTCAGATCTGCCCCCCCTCTTCCTCATCATTGACCCGGAGTCTGAACAACATGAAGGAAGAAACTGAGAGCCATTATTAGACCGAGGGCAGCCAGACTAGTTTATTTTGATAAATTATTATATTTAGCTAAATATTATTGCTGAGGGGCACAAGCAGGCCTTCTGACATACAGATAAAAAATAAATAAATAAAACTCAAAAAGGACACTAGGGGCATCAAGGATAAAAGGGGCAGGGGCTCAAGCCTCAAATTTGTTACAGTGACAAACCTAATTATTAGGTTTTTTTTGTGGGTTAAAAAAATCAACATATTGTGTTGGGAAAAACACAAAACATCCCACTGGGAATCTCCTACCACCACCTCCTCTAGGTGTGTTCACGTCTGTGAGAAGATCTCTGCATGCAAACGAAAGCAATCACCGTTAAAGCAAAACGTGTTAGCAATTTGCTTTTACAGTGTAAATATAAACGTGGGTCAGCAAGAATACCTGCTGGAGGTTAAATGTGCGCCAGCAGAACAGAGAGAAGAATCAGTGGGATGGGAATGTGGTGTCTCGACGTACCTGGATAAGACAAGAGTTAGACGATTAATTCTCAATCATTGCATATGTTGTGAATAAAGTTAAAATGAATAAATACAGTTTCAGAGGAAATTCTGAAAAACGGGCATTTTTACTTGAAATGTAGTGAAATAGGTCATGTAGCAGTTTTTCTCAGCAGCTTGTGTCGGTAAAGTCACCGTGTCTGAGCTTGGCTCGGCTTATGAAGTACTATGTAAAAATGTTAAACCACCCAGTGACCTTTGACCTTTTTTTATTTTACACAGAGACGAGGTACAACATTGACTTGGCCTTTTCAAAAGACAGATGTATGATGCAAACAGGGCTTGCAGATTGCAATATTCATATTCAATATGAATATTGAATATTTCTGCCTGTAGTCCCTGGACAAGTTGATCATTACATAAAATTTATCATAGATAATGAATTGATAAATACAAAATTAATAAAAAATTATTTAATATCTTTGCATTACATTTAATAAAAATGGAAAGTGTTTTAGCTCCATAAAGATGTTCTTATAAATGAAAGACTCAGTCATCCTCAGCATCAGACAAGAAAAGTTAAACACGGAAAAGTTGTTTACGGAAATTTTTCCACTGACAACTCATTTCATGTCTTATTGACTCTTGTGACTAAGAAAATGTCTGAATTTTCTTAGTCACAGGAATGTTACGCACAGCAACACCTGAGAGGCGGCAGCAGTCATTTCGGAGAGGCTATCAAAAATGATTTATCAATGAAAGTTCCCGCAGCGGGTCTCTCAACGCTTCGGGGTGTGGCGTGTGAGCCTGTCTGAGCCTCATGGACTCTCTGCAGGACAACTACCTAACAATAACACCGGATACATACATACATATATATATATGGGGGGAGGAGATTAAACTGTAAACTCCTCCTTGTGGTCTATGAGACAAAATACATCAAATCCTGCCTAGTTTTCTTGTGCAAATACCTATAAGTACACTTTAAATAAGACCAAACTGACTTCTAAGGAACTTTTCTGCAAGACTTGCAGAAAAGTCTTGCAGATTATTAACTTAAGCTTGTCTTAAGTTAATAATCCCTGAATATGATAGTTTGCTATCATATCCAGAAATTTACTTTAATATTCTCACTTAAAGTGAGACTTTTTATCCATGTTATTTTTTTTTAGGCATAAGATGACAGTGGATGAATTACAAATGTAGTTGATAACTCTGCACATTTACAGCACACTTAGGTACACCAGTAGCTTCACAAGCTATTGGTAGAAACATGTCAAAACAACAAAACTTTCATTTGTTTACTCAGCTCCGTCATGAGTCACAGTCAGTGTGACATGGATGATAAAGACACTGAAACTGATCAAAATAACAGGTAGCCTACCTTGGCCAAACATGCAAAAATCCTCTTTCAAAAGGTTCAGAAAGTGCATTTAGAAATTCTACATATAATGTAAAATAAATCATAAAGCACGAGCTCAAAGTGTAGAATTAGACTGAATAGATCAGCCCTTTTGGATCTGTCACTGATACCTGGTGGAGAATTTTCTTCAATATCGGAACCGATACAGATATTGATACGTGATCGGTGCATCTCCAGTAGAAATTCAGCTTACTTTTCTCTGCTCTCCACCAAGTTCATGTCCCCAGATTACTCCTTCCTTCCCTTGTCCATGGTGAATTTTGACTGCACACCTGGACTCTGACCCCTGCGCTGCCTTGTACATCGTGGTCAGGACACTCTGGTATTAGACATCTTAGATATAAAGGAGTTCTTATCCTATTTTTTTTATTATTATTTTTTTATCTTGGTTAAAAAAAGGTTGAATGAATTGTGACCACTTACTGCCCTGATCCTCCTTTGAAATATTTTGACCTCTGCCTTTCTGCATAAGAAGACTTCCCGTTTCACTGTCTGGAAACTTCCTCCCCAAGGACTCAAGCTTTTAATGTAAGCTCCCGTTCAGTTTCCTCTCCCGCCATGTGAGTGCACCCAAACTCTTGGTTTGACTGCGCTGCGTGAGAAGTGCATCAAGCAGATGTATGAGTGCAGGGTAAACGTGGTGTGTTTTAAAAACGTAGAATTGCTTTCACCTGGGTTATTGTATCTTTATATGTCATTAAAAAGCAAGACATGCAACAATGTGACTGGGCGTTTGGATGACGCTTAACCAGAACTGAGCAAAGTGAGTTAGTTAAGTAAAATGCACTCAGGTTTTCTTTCATCTCAGTAATACGTTGGGTGACTTTTAAAGTAGCATAAATAGATAATTACATATCATTGCATTTTTAAAAGAGCTTCAGCGATGCCTGTCTTTAAAAGACGAGAGTTCATTACCTTCTGCTTCTTTTATTTCTCACCCAGGATGACAAAGCGTTCCTCCATCTTCAGCGGCTCTGCTGGAGTAAGTAAATGTCCTGCAAAACATTCAAATTCATTTACAGGAAATCTGAGTGGTTGCTGTAAACCGGTGGACTTCAGATGAGCTCATGTGTTGCTTTCACATTCAGATCTTTAAAAGAAAAGAAGCTAATTGATCTGGAAAAACGTTGGCCTTTATTTGCTGTGCAAGTGAGGTCAGAACAACACATAGAAACTTGTTTCTCAGTGAAATGCGAGACCACAGACATGATGCAGTTTGCCGTGTTTTGTCAGGGGGTTGTGTTGTGCAGTTAGGCCGTTGTCAGAGTTTTGCAAATAGTTATCTCATGACTAAATTTGTCTCTTTACTCTAAGCTGGAAACAAGGTGGACCTTGGAGAAACCGGTTTCAGCTAGTTCAGAGAGACCCCTCCTCTCCTTATTTTTAAGTTTCTGTTTTATGACCGACTCCCACCCCGCTTTCAATAAAACCAGGCTGCTGCAGGGGGACAAGTTGGAGTTGTCCTGAGGCACCACTGAGACTCTCCCCTTTCACAAAGGCTGAAGTGATTCTACTCTCTGTGTGGTTCTTTATATGTACAGGTTAAAATACCCAACAACCCTGGATGAAGTGATTCTACTCTCTGTGTGGTTCTTTATATGTACAGGTTAAAATACCCAACAACCCTGGAGGAAGTGGTTATCTCCCTGTGCGATCTGAGAAACATCGATTCCTGGAACTGATGGCTCATCTCCTGTGGTTTTGATCAGTTTTTCTTCTTTTAGTTTTTACCCTTCGTGGCTGCAAGTAAAAGACAAAAGCCGCAAAAAAAAGACAGTGATCTGATTATTACCTTCTGACACTGTTAATCAAACCATGAGTTAAACAAGCCCACAGTCATGCACCATTAACCAACAATTATGGTTAAAGTGGCAACAACTCTCGCCAAGTCGAATATATTCTCCAAGATAAGGTTGAAAGTTGCTGTGGGTGTTTTTGAGTACATGGTTTCTACATAAAGAAGACCTTACCACTGCAATAATAACAATATTAGTAATAATGAAATATCAAAAGTCATTGTTAAAAGAAAGTCAAAGCCCGGATCCAAACATGTTTGAGAATCAACGGTGAGACTTGAAACGTGATGTTTGTGGATCTTCTTGATTAGATCTGAATGAGATTAAATTGTTTTTGCAACAAAAAAGAACAAAAATGTTTCAGCCACTCGCTGCGCAATGCAGGTAGTGAAACACTCACAACAGAAGGTGATGAAACACGCTTCAGGGAGGGGGGAATGCAAATACAGCCACACTTTTCAGATTTATTTAATAGATTTGTTTTGTTTTTTTAAAACTACATCCACTTGTCGTTTACCTTTCGCAATAATGCACCTCTTTGTCTTGGTCCGGCTCATAAAATCAAGTTTCTGCTTGTTTTTATTCATTATTAGCTTGGCAGGGAGACTTGAGATTTTTTTTTTCATATTTAGATTGACGTGTTTCCGTTGAACAAACTCATTTTTGTAATCCCAATTAGCGCATGTCTATGGTGATTGGAAACGGCGCTGATCACAACGACCAAACAGGCCAGAACTCAGAGAGCTCTGATCCGGTCTCATCTGAGGTCCAACAGTTTCCTGCAACACTCACAAGCGCTGCAGTCATCTGACTCCTACTTGAGTCAGACTGATGATCCAGATTTAACCTGAGAACATCCTGAAAGCATTTGTACTTGATTTGTACTTTCACTCCAGTGACTCGTGACCCATCTTGAACTTGAACTCTTTGACTTTAAACGACTTCACGTCTTATTTGTCAACTGATCCACGCCTGACGCGCTGTGCCAAACACACAGTCGCCGCACGCCTCCTGTCATTATTCAGTGTTTCCTCCTCCCTACTACTTAGATGTAATTAATATGTTGTAAATACAATGCTCGTAATTCTACAATGTGATGATTTAATGACACTATAGCTTCAAATTTCGTAAAATCAACTAGACCACAAAATTGATTTTTAAGTAGCAGCATAAATAATCCTACTTATCGTATTCAATAATCTGATGTTGGCCATTCACCACTGTTTGTACTGTTGCAGTTGGTCACCAATTAAATTTTTTTTTTAAATTTTGAATAAAAATCTTTTTAGTTTTTTTTTTGTTTGTTTTTTTTAGATATGGATCAGTTTGTTTGTTTTCTAAATTTACAGGATTGATAATTTGCTTGGATATTTTTTTTTCTGTGAGAAAGCAACATCAGAACTGATGTTCAGGTGTTTTTATAGTTCACCTCATCTTGCTGGTGGTTCAAAACAACTTTTAAAATATTTTTGGGAATTACTATAGTTTAAATTAAGTTGTATGATTTTGTCAAATGACTCAGAAATTACAAGTTTAGGACTTGATTAGGGGACTTTTGATGCCTTTACTCGGTACTTGGTTTGAGACTCACTAATGACCTCTACCAATTAGCAAGTTTTCCAATTTTCTTGTTTTCCATAGATAAACATTTGTCACAATACACACTCAAATAAATTATTGGTTTTATTTTTTTCATTTCATTTCAGATATAAACTACTATTTCATTTTCTACCAGCTGAATATGAAGTAGGTTTTTTCCAACACCGTCTGCCAAACACCTCGACGACTCACCCCGTGCCATAAAACCCATCAGAACAGTTGCAAAAACAGGCCTGAGTAATTTGTTATTCACAAAAACATTAGGAATGCCATGAGGAAGAACGCCCACTTATATCATCCTTCAATATTCCTTTCTGGTCAGGGCCACACCCTGATACACTTGCCGGTCCCAGTGACCCATCTCCAGGAAACACACATTTACCCAGCCCATCCACCCAAAGGTAAACACTCAGATACAGGTCGCTTAGCAACTGTTGTTTTGTCTCATACTAAACGTCCTTGTTTCTCACCGAAATAAACAGCTTACAGGAAACATAAGTTAGTATTTCTGAAATGAGCTGGAACTGATCTGAGCTCACATCTTCAGGTTTGAGGTTTTTATTAAACTTTGCATTATTTTGTAACTAATGACACTTTAATGCAAAGTTGGCAAAGTTAATGGACTTTCAATGCAACGTTTAGAGCAACGTTGCATTAATTACTCAATGACATTTCATGACAACAGTCATAAACATTCAGAAAGACTCCTTCGTGTTCATGCCAGGTTTTATGTCAGTCTTATGCCGACCTTCTTGCCCTTCCTGTTTTCCTGTTTCGTTATTTATCTTTTTCAGACTGAGAACTGCTGTGAGTCAGAACTGCTTCACTATTGAGCAACGCGGGTAAAGTCCTGCAGAAAAACTACATTTCTATTGTTCATGCATTCCTTCCAAACAACATGCAACACTAAGTTGTATAATTTAGTGTCATGCCTATCAGAGCTACAGAAACCTCTGAACTCTTACTGTTGTCTTTACATTTGTATCTTTCTGGGCTGTCGTTCTTTTCCTGAGCCCCAAATTCAGCCGAGAGTTGGATGTGGTTTTTAAAACAAAAAAAATGTCATTATCTGGGCGGCTGTAAATAAAATACTTTAACCCTTGCATAATGGTGTGGGGGGAAAAAAACAGTAGCAGGCGCAGCTCTAGCATGCTTCCTTTTTGCAGCTATGACAATTACTTTCATATTTGTCATGTTTGAGCCTGGAATCGCTCCGTGTGCCTTCTGCAGCAAGTGGTTGAATATTTCAGCAAAATCCTTTGTATGAGTAATAAACAACCTGAATGCTCACAAACCTTCCTATGGGCTTGCACTAAAAAAAAAAAAAAAAAACATTAGCCACCGAACGCTCAAGATGGCATCCTGAAATAATAGCCAGCTATTGGGAAATATGTAAAACCTACGACCTGAGAGGTGAGCATGCACATTTGTATGCCTGTATCTATACGTGAAAGATGTTTACAGTAATATGCTGCACTCATCAGTAAAATGATTAATTTCTGAAATGAAACAAAGGCTTCACTGTCGATCACGAATGAGTTGAATTGCTTTTCTTTCCCACATCTGGGTCTCTCTCTGGCATCCACAGCAGCTCCTCCACGCCCTGATGACTCAGGACCTTCGTGGTTGAAGTAAGTCGGACTGTGAGGCAAAGATGCCTTCACTTTTACAGCACAAAACAGGCACAACACAGCTGTTACTACAAGAAACATAATTATGTTAGTCCAATTATGGTTTCAAAATGTGGCCTGAACATCATGGCTGTTTACACAGAATTTTTGTCTTCCTGTTTTTATTTTGGCACCAGAAGCTTTCAACACTTTTGTTTTAAACTAAAATCTAACGCATTGGGTTTGTCTACATTACATGTTTTTAATTCTTTGTCTCTCTGACAAACTTTGTTAGAGAGACAATGTTTGTCTCTCTGACAGTCCTGCAGAGAGACAGGACTGTCTCTTTGCAGGAGAACATTGTTTGTTTGTCTCTCTGAGGGAGAACATTGAGGAAATGTTCATAATTACAGGTCATTATTTGCTGCTGACTCAATCAAACAACTGCAAGCCTAGATACGAATAAGGATAATTGTATAGAAATAACAGGGAAGATGGTTATTCTGGAATAAAAACTGATTGAAACCACAAAATACTTGAAATCCAGGACAATATTCAGGCAGAGCGACAAGGGTTCGGATTTAATAAGACAAAAGAAAATAATTTTCCTTTTGACTTTGTGCTTGTGCGTATTATTTGTGCTAACCTACTACATAAAATCTCAATAAATATTTAAGTTGTTGTGCTTCATAAAACGTTCACTGCCAAGAGAAAAAAAACATGTCAGAACCTGACAAACAGGAAGTCTGCATTTACAATATTAATTGAGTGATTTACCCACGTGGTTTTTTTTTATTGAATTAAATTGAATCACTCTACATAAAAAGAATTTGCAAGTGTTTGCAACTAGAATATGCAACTAATTAACAAGCTAAAGTGAGAGCAGAGGATGTTTGTTTTTGTTGCAAGCCGTCTCTCTTAGTCACGCTTAGCAAATATTTCATAAAGAAAACTTGACAAAATATGTAACATATGTTTACATCCTGTCAAAATACAGCTTTTTAAAGATAAAAATTATATATATTATCTGTAGTGGTGGATGAAAAACAAAAACAAAAAGGTTGGTAATTACAGAGAAACTGAAATTCATCCAAACAGAAACAAAACAATTTTCTGCTCAATCGTTTCACTAAGACAGCACAGTAGTCAGGGACAGTAGTTTGTGGTTTTGGCTCAAAAAGTAACAAATATTAGCAATAAAGACTTTAAAAAGATTGTATTTCATTTACATAGTTTACACATGAAACCAGCGAACTTGAAGCTTCCCTGAAAACAACTCACCAGGCCTCCGACGCCTCAAAATAAAAGCTAAATTTAAAAAGGCGACAATTATTACTTTGCAAGTAAATCTTAATCTAAATGGAAGCGAATTGTACATCCACAACAATCGATATTTAGATTTAAGGTTAAGTTTTCATATCCAGACTAATATGATGGTTTTAACCAGGCCACAAACTCAGTTTTCATACTGGCAAGCAAGTCAAATAGTGTACTAGTTGTACCTCTTCACTGGAAATGAATTCATAAGACGTTGTCCGGAACAATTAACATTGTGAGTGAGTCCCGGCTAAAAATAACCTCTCCTTTTTTCAGGCCGGCACCCTGTGGATGGAGAGACAGGCGCCTCACACAGACAGAGCAACTCACTGACTACCTCAGGTGCATTCAGGACTGCTTTGCTTCCCCCCGGCGTATGAACTACCTTATGAAAACAAACAGTAGTATGAAAAATTCCCTTCTGGTTAGTCAACACTCTAATAGTTTTCAGGAAGATGGAGCATCGTCTCATAATACGTGCAAAACTGCAGCAGAGACGGATCCAAATACAAAGTTCTCAGGGACAGAAATGTCATAAAACGTAAAACAATGAAAACTCAAACTATACAAGTTCACAGTGTTTTCTAATAGTTCTTTCAGTTTTCTATTGTTACTTTTTTACTTTTTTTTGCATGTTGTGCACATTATGTATTTTTGCAGTGGATCATACCTATTTATTGGTGGGTTGACTTCAACCCTCAGGTTGTGTGTAGGAGAACCTTTCAGCTGGCAGTGAGGAGTAAAGAACCCGATTTAAGATAAAAAGGATGATCTGAAAAAACAGCCAAACCTTGATATGGGAGCCAAAGACAAACGGCATAAGGAGAAGCTTTTCCTTTCGATTCCCAATGTTTAGTTGTTTAAGTCACTGAACACTCAATAGCAAAAATATTTGATGTTTGAAAGTGGCTGATGTGATATCAGTTTAGAACAGACTGGCTGATGTGTGTGTGCGACCTTCACAGACTCCCATCACCTCCTTACATCACCATTCCTGATCTAAAAGATTAGTGCGTTCATCTTTGTTTTTACAATCTGTCAGTAAAGATTGACATTTGTTTTTTTGTTTCTAACCTTCAATAAAAAACATCAAAATCCTTCTTTGGGTTTTAAAAAACACAACACATTGCAGTGGTTGCTTTCTCAAACTTTTAAACTCTTGTCTAGCGATCGTCCCTCTCCCCCTCAGTGAGTCACTTCCTGTCATGAGACGCCTCACCTCTCTTCTCGCCCGTTTCTCAGTGGCTCACAGGAATCAGAAGGTGCATGTGCCCGTCCCCTTTACCGCACAAGACACACTCATTTCATGTGACTTGTTTTCTTTTTTTGGTGAACACACAAACAAAGATGTGCCAGAAATGTAAAGCATGAATGTTACGAGTCTGATCATGCAATGTTCACTCAACAGCAATTTATGGATTAAGGAGAAACAGTTGAAAAAAATTTTTGATTTACGTTTGAAGATACATAGCTAGGTCTCTGCTGGTGTCCCTGTAATGTTACTGAAAAAACAAAAAGCAAACTATAATGTTTGTTTATGAAAGAAGCCATTTTTTTTTTATGAATGAAGAGACAAAAGAGGAATTAGCTGATTTCACATTTCCGTTACTCGCCAAAGGGAATTTCATCAAAATATCCACTGGCCAGCAGAATGCCCTCAAAGGTCAAATGGTTGTCATTTATGCAGATTAATTTTGTAGTTCTCCGAGTTAAAAAGTTGCTTCCTCACAGATTTCTTATTTTCCTTAGCAATTTTTTATATGAAATGAAAACAACCAGGGTAAATAGCATTTGTTAAATGATTATTTAATTTAAGTATGGGGGGGGGAAGCCATGGAAATCATGGCTTTTTTATGTACTGGGTACATAAAAAAGTGAACACCTGCTTTGTTAAATCATGGTTTAACAGAGACACGTTGGATTTTAAGCAGAGGTCAATTTCAGTGGCCACACTGGATCTGACCCATTAATTACACAATTAGAACCCGCCTGAAAACAAGAAGAAGTAGGCAAAAAGATCACAAAAAGCAACACATGATGTACTAACATAAAGAAATCCAGTGAATGAATAAGAAAGTCATCTAACTTTGCCTGAGAAGTTAACCAAAATAAGAATGTGGCCTGAGGGAGTCATGTCTGCACTGCAAGACTGTTTTGAGTGCAGAGACTGGGGCATGTTCAGAGAGGCTGCTACGCACAACCAACACACGGACGTGGAGGAGTATGCAGGATCTGTGTCAAACTACATCCAATGGTGTATGGAGATGGTCACAGCAACAAAGTCAATAGTCACACTGGCCAACCAGAAATATTGGATAACTAAAGAGGTGTATTTTAGACTGAGGGAGCATAATGCTTCTTTCAAATCTGGTGACATGGATACACTTAGATCAGCAAGGGCCAATCTGAAAAGTACCATCAAGGCAGCAAAACATGCCTACAGTCAAAAGATTCAAGGTTTCTTTCATGATGCCAGCAACACCAGACAACTGTGGCAGGGCATCCAGTCTGTGACTGACTATAAAAACACATCTCCATCCTGCCGAGATGACATTAGCTTCCTTAATGAGCTCAGCAGCTTATTTGGAAGATTTGAAGCCTTAAATAAAACCCCTGCAACGAAAGCTACCCCTCACCCTGATGTACAGTCCCTCAGGCTCGAAACATGTGCTGTTCGAAAATCCTTGGGGAAGGTCAACATACGAAAAGCTGCAGGTCCTGACAACATTCCAGCAAGGCTGATCAAAGAATGTGCAGACCAGTTAGCCCATGTGCTCACGGACATCTTCAATACGTTTCTAGACTAGACCATCATCCCCTCATGTTTTAAGTCAGCTATTATTATTCCAGTACCCAAGAAACCAACCATCACATGTCTCAATGACTTTCGCCCAGTTGCATTAACATCTATCATCATGAAGTGCTTCGAGAGAGTGGTCAAGGATCACATCATCTCTATACTGCCTCCATCATTTGACCCATTCCAGTGTGCATACAAAACTAACTGCTCGACTGAAGACGCCATTTCCACTGCTCTTCATCTGAGCCTGGTACATCTGGAGAACAGAAACACCCACGTACGGATGCCGTTTTTAGACTTCAGCTCAGCATTTAATACGATCATTTCCCAGGATCTGGTATGCAAACTGGTTTGGGCTTCAACACTCGACTGTGCAACTGGCTGCTGGACTTCCTCACTGACAGAACTCAGTCTGTCCGTGTGGGTAATAACACCTCCAATGTCATTTCTTTGAACACTGGTTCCCCCCAGGGCTGTGTCTCCACTCACCCCTACCCATACCATTGCACACAGACGCTGCTTAGCCAGAGCAAACCAGATCCTTTCTCACTCCACCCATCCGCACCATGGTCCGTTCATCCGGTTGGCATCTGGCAGGAGATTCCGTAGCATCCGCTGCAGAACAGCCAGACTCAGAAATAACTGTCTCCCACTGGCCATCAGACTGCTCAACAATCAATCAACAATCAACAGTCTAAGACTGTTTGAAAATACTAAGTTATTTATCAATACATTACTATTTGTTTATTATGTTATAAAAGGTACACTTGTGTTTCTGTGTGTGCTCCGGTGGACAAGCGATGACATTTCATTGCCAATTTTACTTATGTTTATTTGAGCAATGACAATAAAATAAGTCTAAATCTAAGAAAAGTGTTCCAAAAATCCATTTCTGTGGGCTTGGGACTCCAGAAAACTAAAGTTAGACCCATTATCTGCACCTGATGAAAACATGAAACAGAGGTGAAAAAGGTTCAGGCCTACAGAAATCACTCCAAGAGTAAATAAAAAAAAACTCAGAACAGCATCTATAGTAGTGCAGGAGATCGATGCTCCAGTTACAATTCAGCAAAATGAGATAATCTGGAGTAAAATACATTTTTTCAGAAAAGGAACATCATAATGTCGATTAAACTTGGTGGTGGTGCTAAATCAGGATATGCATTCTCTGTCACAACATGATCAATTTCATGTTTGCTTTCAGAATCTGTCAGTCAAAGCTCTGGACATTTTTTCCCAGCAAAGCAAAAAGACATAAGAAGATGCATCTGTAGGTCCTGATTACTGGAGAAATATTAAATTTTGTTGTTTTAGTGGTTGAAACAAGAATAAATATCCGTGCCAAAGAAAAAAGCAAGATGATATGGGTAGGTCACAGACTTATAGTAGGATGTACACTCAACACTTGAGACAAAGATCTGAAAAATAAGAAAACTGAGTTACAAGACACAATCCTGACAATTCAGATTGTCAGGATTGTCACATCATGTTGCCTGTTTTTGTGAATGAAGGCAACGAGGAAGTGGTTTGTGTAATAACTTCTCTGTCAACAGGAAGTGTAAATAATGTGCTTTATTTTATCTGGTTTCATTAGATAATGAAAACCATTATCTAACCTTTTGAACTCTGATCACTGGTCATGTGATCAGAGTTCAAATAGAGTCATTGGTGACTATTATTTATTGTTCAAAGCAAGTTGATTCAATTCTTTAATGTTTTCTATACAGTCATACAAACATTTACTTGCTATGGACATTTCTGACAGATATCTAACCGTTTCACGTAATACTTGAAATATAAATAAGTGAAATAGTAAGTAAAATAACTAAACTAACCTGTAAAGCGGGTCATTGACATTCTCTTGTAAATATGATGAGTAAAGACTCAAATGTGGCACAATGTTTGCTTCTCAAAAAAAAAAGGTTTCTCATCTCTTTTTGTTTTTTATGAATGAAGATTGAGGATGTGGTTCTTGCACAATTTCATCATCTGTCAACAGGAAGTGTGAAGGGTGCGGTATGTTTTCTTTCATTGACTAGCATCTCGTGTCCTCAAAGCTCAAATCATCTTTTGGTGTGATTCTGATTTTTTGTTGAAAGCAAACTGATGAAACTCTTTGGTTTTTCTAAGCTTACTCTATAAACCAGCTGCTTGTATGAAGTCGGTCAAATCTCTATGTGAAGCTTCTGTCTCGTTAATAAAGAAAACATATCAAATTAATATAAAAAATAACTAATATATCAGTCACCCAAAGTGAATCTGGACCAAGTGAGCCATAGTGTTTTATTTTATCATCTGCTTTATCAAATCATATGAAAATTCCTCTTAACACTAAGTGAATGCAGCAGTGGTTTATATTTCTGTCTGGTTAGCAGTCAATAGAGATTTCATTGGAAAAAGCAAAACAAGTTTTCTTGTAGAAATGCTTTTATTGTCAGTTTTATACTGCCAGTAAAAAGCTCAAGAAACAGAAAAATTTCAATATGATGCTTAGATAAAGTTAGCAGTGTTAGTAAAATGATAGCATACACAATAAACATATAAAAACAAGATTACAATCGTAACATGTATGGTTATTTCAACCTCCGTATGAAGTTCTTAACTTACTTTATGTTTCCATCCAAAATGCATTTCAAATAGAGTGAAACTAATGTTTTAGCTTTATCGGCTGGTGTAAAAATATTGCCATCTAATCCGTCCCAGTAGTTGAGAGCCACTGTCCTGTATTTGGTGGATTCCTCCTCCAAAACACCAGAACTACTTCAGCAGGCCTGATCATTAACCAGTCAATTGATTCAGGTGTTTTGAAGCAGGAATGCATCCAAAAATTTGCAGGAGTGGCACTCATGGACTGGACTTTGAGATCTTGTTTTAATGGGGGAAAAAATCATAATAAAAGTTTGTAACAGACTGAAAGTGTCAAAGTGTTTTAAGGTTTGAATTCAGCTATACCAGAATCCTCTCTGCCTTGCGGTTCACCCAACAAGGACAAAATCTAAATGTTTCAATTGATTCCCAACTGTTTCACTCGACTATCAAAATGCTTTTGGATGGCACCATGTAAAAGATATATTTATTAAAAGATAAATATTGTCGCTTTTCTAAAAAAAAAAAAAAAAAAATGGCCTGTCATTTTTGCCAAAAGTGATTTCAGCAAAAAAATTGGGCCATAATTTTAGGAAGGTGATAATATTTAATATGTATTTTCATCCGCATATAGCAGTTGCTTTTTGTTCTATATATTATCAGATATGTTTTTATATTCTGTGCTAAAAATAGACACCCATGTCAAACAGAAAAAATACAAAGTAGGGACTGACTGCCTGGCCGATAAAAAAAAAGTTGCCTCAAAATAAAAGTCCCAATATTTTGTTTGTCTGCGTTTATGTTGATTGTAGCACACATTTACTGTAGCATTGTTCTCATAAGATTCGGATTTAGCTTCATCCAGGGTTACATAATTTTTTCACAAAGATCTTCTATTGATGATGGGAGAGTTTCACCGCTGCACAAAGTTTTCTATGAAACATCCCAAAGGTTCTCCATGGGGCTGAGGTCTGAACTCGGTCAATCTGTAAGGGAAATGTCTCACGCTCCATGAACAACTCTTTCACAAGATGAGCCTGATAAATCCTGATATTGTCATCTTGGAATATGGTCGTGCCATCAGAGAAGAAAATAAAATTTAATGATAGAATAACCTGGTCAATCAGCGAATTCAGAATCTTTGGGCGCGTTTGTTTTGGTAAATAAAACCAAAGCAAACGGGAAAGACTGGCACTAGTTGGAGAAATGGTTTGTGGTTTTTCACCAGACAAAAGAGAAATTCTACATCCGTTAAAATCAGTCGCTACTCTGTTTTTGTTTACATTCAGTGAAGGAGGAAGTTGTCTTCTTCAGAGGTTTTTGTGTCATTTCCTTCAGTAGTTCTTGGTGCGGCGCCTCCGCAGGCAAGGAGGGTGAACAGGCTCAGAGTTTCAGAGGGTTTGTTTGGTTTGACAGTGCAGTGAAAGCGAAACACACCAGCTGAAAAGGGGACAAATGTTGCAAATTTGGTCTCCAATCAAACTGAGTCTATGAGAGTATCAGGTATGAAAACACCCCCACTTTCAGAAATAGACACAATTGATTCCTCTTGTTGCTTGTCTTGGGTTTGACAGTCATTCAGGATGTTTTTCCAACCACATTTCCACCTCAAATTCAGTGGTTCCCCACTTTCTTTCCAGTTTTTGATAAACCGTGGGACAGTTCTCAACATAATTCTGCTAGTCGATCTAATTTCCTTTATCAAATGGGTAAAGGTGACACACAACCATGGGCTGGGTGAAAAGTGAATCAATAACTTGTTGCTACTTGAAAGATAATAGCAGATGTAGTAAATATTTAATCAGAGTCTAGTGTCTCTCTGCTTAGTTAAATCAGGGTGGCAACTTTTTTGAGGGGCCAGGCAGTGAATATCAATGGGTAAAACTAGCACTGCAGTTTAAAGCTTATAAAATGCATTGAAAAGTTAGGTTAAAACTTTAGCAAATGTATAGACATCCTGAATAAGGATTCAGCTTCATACAACAAGAGTAACATAAAATCCAAGCTCTGTGAGTGGTACATTTGAGAAAGCTTCCACAGTTTCTCTGCGCACCAGTTAACACTACACTGACAGTGACCAAAACAGAAGTTAAAACCAAAAGTCAGACTTTATCAGTGAGCTGAAATAATTAGTCAAATGTAACAGAGAGCAGTCCAAAACGTTTGAATGTGGACCAGATCTGGGCTCGACACACGGGAAGCAACGGACGACAGCGAGAGGCGAAAGTTATCGCCACTCAGGGTGAAACCCAACTTATGATATGTGACATCATGAATCGCGCTCTCGGATCATTTGTCTCCAAGAAATCTGGTTATAAAATTGGAGGGAATTTTGACAGTTTTCAAAACAAAAGCATGAAGATTTTGCTGGGATTGACTGAAATCTCGCTGCTGATTCTCCACTAGAGTTTTTGAAAAAGAGATTCATTCAACACTTTATCACAGCAGAGACAACTTACTGCACAAGTTCACCCTGGCGCCAACAACTTCCCATATGGCTGCCTTTTTATGCACACCTCTATAATCAAAGCCAGACGCATGCTAAACATGGTGTTTGGCCTACTCCCATCTCATTGGTTAGTCAACAAAAAACCTCATCTATGGTTTGTAGTGCCATCAAAAAAAGTTAAAAATTTTTTAACTTTCTTATGTCGAGATGCCATGTACGAAAGTCTACGTCTATGAAATTTCACAAGCAGGAATGTGGACAGCCACTTGGTTGGAGGAGAACATTGATTACCGCCTCATTGTTCAAGTTTCATAGGAAATGAATGGAGAAGGAACGACCTTGCCTCCGGTGTGTCGAAGCCTTTAGACCTTTGGGAATCACAGTAGCTTGTTACTGGTTGTAAATTATAGCATATATGTACAGGGTAAGTAAGATTTCTAGCAGGCATAAAAAGGAAAGTGTGTGATTGGTTAGTTGTCCTATTATAATAGAAAGTGAAACAATACATGTGTACAAAGAAAGTACACAGTGTTGAAAAAAAAAAACTCCTCCATCTTGCTGTTGACACTTTACAATCCATTTTGATTGCGACGTTGACGTCTGTAAACAAACAATAATAGTCATGTTAAAAGATGGTGGCAGCATCATGTGTTAAAATCACCCAAAGTCTAGAGCTAAATTCAGTTTAGATATTGTGGCAACACTTAAAAATGTATATTCATAGACTCTCTCCATCCAATCTGATTTGAGTCTGTTTTCCCTTAAACTTCACAGTTATGCTTTGTGTTTGTATGTCATGTAGAAAAACTGAAGTATGTGGTCATAATAGGAAAAATGTGAAAAGGTTTAAGTGTGAATGTGTTTGCAAGGCACAATAAAGACATGTGTCATCCTTCATACCTGCAATAATAAATCACCCCACCGATGACCAAAAGGATGAGGACAGTGCAAATCAAAGGGACGACCCAGTGGTTGCTTGTTCCTAAGAAAAACACAATGAGTTCAGCTGTTAATTTACATCATTTGTCTGATTTACGTTAAACAGATCTTAAGAGTTTTTAATTGCCAGGGCAAACAAAAACTAATTCATTTTATGCATTTTCATGTTTTTCTTGTCATTAGTTATAGTAACTGAGTGTGTGTGTGTGGGGGTGTGTGAGGGTGTGTGTGTGTGTGTGTGTATTTGCTTATTTCAGGACCATTTCTATAATGTTTACCTTCCTTCTGCAGACCAATGGGCCTGATGTGAACCAAAGCCCAGTCCTAACACAGTGGACCTTCTTGTTTAGGGTTTAGAGGTAAGGTGTGAGTTAAGTTTTGGTTAATGTTAAGGTTAGGAATAGACTAGTAATGGTTAGCACCAGAATAACTTATAAACACAAACCTACCAGAAAAAACTGATAATACAAACCCCATAACATAATCAGAAACCAATTTACCCTACAATCACGACTTAACCATTAGTATACATGCCTAACCCTAATTCATCTCATAGCCTAGTCCTACATCTGACCCTTAACCCATAAAACAGAACTACTTCTTAAAGAGTCCAGATTTTGAGTAGTGGTCCTCACACTGTAGTATTTGTTGGAAAAATTATCCTTCCACTGTATCAAATACAAGGTCACACACACTCACACCTTTCTAGCCATATTAGGACTTTGTATTGACTTTCATTCATTTTAGTACATGCATTTATGCCTAACTCAGACATTTTCCCTAATCCTAACCTTCCTGAATAGTTTCTGATGTGTTTAGGTAATTCTAATTTAAATCATTTCGCTCGTCAGATTTTGTCATGTCAGTCCATGTCTGGGTTCATAATTTATTATTTAGCCCTGATTATTAGTTGTTTTTTTTCTCTTTGGATTATTCCTCTCAGGTTTTTGAAGCAGTGTTTTGGTTTTCTTATTTGACCTCATTAGTTGTGCTATTTAGGTTTGCTGTTTAGTAAATGTTCTGTTTTTCTTGGTGTTATCCTTCTTGTCTATTTGTATTTATTTTCTTAGACTGTTGTCAGACCTGTTTGGTTCCAGTTCCTCAGTTCAGCTAATTGTCTCAGCAATCAAGCCCAGTAAACCCACCAGTGTTTCCACCATCTTAGTCATGACGCTCACCTGTTTGACCAACTTTTAGGTTCCTAGCTTTCCTTTGTTCTTTGCTCGATTCTGTTCTCTCAAACTCAGTTCATGTCTGTTCCTTGCATAGTTCAAGGATGCTTAAGTTTGTGGAGGGGTTGAGAAAATAAATCTATCTAATGCGACACTACAGCAACAATTTGGCTCACTGAGGTCCGCCATGAGGTCTGGTTAAGTTTAGGTTAGGAGCGAGATAGAAATGAATGAATGGAAGTCAATATGATGCACTTGTGAAGACAAAGTCATACTGTGTGTGTGACAGGAATGTTTAATCCTCGCTATGCTGCCTTTTAAATAAGATCTAACAAAGGATTGGGTTTGCAAATTATTCTGTGGTTCGAAAACCTTTATGCAAAAACACCGGGTGCTTTGTTTTTATCGTGTAACATTGCTTATTGTGTTAACCTTCATTAAATAAATCTGAATATACAAATGCACTCAAAATGAATATAGAAAGCTATTTGCTTTACCTAAGAACCGTTGCATATTTCTTTGAAAGTCACTTTAAAATGTGTTTTACGTGCAAGTGACAGCGTATGCAGTTGAATATGTTGACTCTACCAACATATTTGCTGACTGCACACTTTTCTGCTCCACTGGGATGTGGAATAAACTAGGCATAAACAATGAGCAATACTTGAATTGCATGAGCATTGTGACTCTGTTGGACTTAACTCGGTGACTAATGTTTCATGCAGAAAAAGATGATCTGACTCATCACAGTCAGATTCACAGACATTAGCACATTTGCTGTTTTTGGCATGCTTCATCGATAATTTATCTGAAATATTTCAGTGGGTTACCAGTGAGTTGTGTGGAAAACACTTGCAGAAAAAAAAAAGAAAAGGTTCGCCTTTGCTTAATAAATGTAGTGACTAAACATGAAAGTTGTAAATCCAGCCCTGTTGCACTTCTGCACAACCACGGTCACTTTCATGGGGGAGAGAGGTTTTTTCTTCTCTACTAATTAACGCCAGCCTCATGTGAGTGAGACTGGCTGCTGATTGGTTACTGCCCATCGTGTGTTTGTGAGTCACTGCCGACAGAATCTGCTCCTCATGCATTCCGTGCAGAGAAAGTGGTAGATATTAACCTTTTCTTAAAGCCAAACCTCACTTATTGTGGGCATGTTAACATAAGTACAGTTCAGCATTTGCACAGTTACTTACCACGGTGTTTTTGCCAGTCAGTATTAGTAAGGTGCAAAAAAGAGACACAAAGGAGAAAGTTGAAAGCAGATAAAGGAAAATACGGACATAACATATCAGCCTCTTCCATGAAACACTGTTTATGTCACGATATTTGGTTTAAACCTGCTACTTTAGGCAGCTGCTCTGTGTGATTTATACTTGGAACAATCTCTTCTGTCCAAGATGTACGTAGGTCGATGTGAGTATTTGGCCGAGAATGTGCAGGGTAGTGATGAAAAGTAAAATATAGACAACTGCACAGCAGACAGGAGAAACAGTGAATAGGTCAGAGATAAGGATCAAAATGAGCTGGTTAATAAACTCTAAGCTTTTGATGTCAGTGGTGAGAGGGATTCCCATGTATTATTACCATACAACACAGACAATGAGCCAAAAGCCACCTGCACTGAGGAAGGCAAACAGAGCAGGTCAAATGACAGACAGGAAACTCAACCTTATATTGTCTTTTATTACTTTGAATACCAATGTGAAGGTAACATTTTCCCTATCTTATCATGAGGAAAGAAAAGACCATATGGGGTAGCTTTTCAGTCACAAACCATTAAAGAAATGTAATTGTTGTGGCTGTTTCTTTTTTTTTTTACCTTTGTTGCCAGGTCTAAAGGAAATTCCAGCACTCTCAGAGCAGTTAGCTGTGAAAACAAGAAAAATTCTGAAACCTTTCAGAAATCCTACTCATCATCGAATAAAGACTGAAATAAAAAATAGAGTGACTGCAATTAACACATCTAAACAAAAAAAAATCTCAAAAATATTAAAATTACAAAGTAAAATCAGTCTCGGAAGTGTAGAGAATCATGCTTCAGTTAGCATAACAAAGTAGACAGACTCAATGTTTATGGCAAATAATTATCAGATTATAAGGTTTGTAATAATGGAAGATCACCACTTCATCCAATTATTTCACTAATCAATATATAGTTAAATAATTTTTCATCCACTCTGTAATGTGAAATTATGGCACTTAGCCACACAAAATATTGAAATTGCAATTATGAAGTATTGCTTGGATGCATTCAGATTATGTATGCTAATAGTGTCCTATCTCCCTTTACTGTAAATTATGTAATAAACTGATTGATGCTCATGCTTTGTGTATTTTTAATAGTAGCAGCATTGTGATGAAGAATAAAGCAGAAGTACTTGAAAGCTTTTGAAACCTCATATTCTGCTATAAGAAAGAAGATACTCACCGACACATGTGACGTTTTTATTTTGCTGAGGAAAAGAAAAGACGGAGCAATGGAGTCAAATATTTTTTACTAATACTTATTTCACTTTGTGTTTCAGTATAATTATTTACCCTTACCGGTGAATAACAGTCCAGAAAATACATGACTGTGTTATGGCAGCAGTAAGTATGCAAGGTGGTGATGTTTGAGGAAACCACCAAGGTGTCATTTTTCCCGTCACTATTTGCCAAGGAGTTGTTCTAAAAGAGGGAAGTGGAGTTTAAACAGGTTCAGTTCTATTATTTGTTGGATAATTCATAGAAAAACGAGAGACTTCTAATAGACAAATCTTGCAGTAGTTCAATATCAAGCTTCAAAACTTCTTGCTACACAGTCAGCTGAAGGTAATACTATTCACATTCTTCCAGCTTCATTAGATACAAGTATTCTCTACAATTTGTACAAAAAAACTAATTTATTTTACTTACATCAGTGTCATACCAGTGCGGCTCACAGTGGGACTTGCCAAAGTCTGGGACCTTGTAGAAGGTCCCGTTACTAGTAATGGTGATGCTACAGGTCAGCTCCCCAGAGGCGATGCTTTTTGTTAGCAAAGCTGTGACAAAATAAAACAAAATTGTTCCAACACAGTTTTGTTGCAGTTGTGTGAGAAGCCATTAGTTAAAGAAATCTTGGTGTCAAGACAGCAAATAAGGGACTCTAGTGAAAGATTAGCATAGTTTCAGACGAATGCAGGGCAACAAAAATCAGACTAGGAAGCGAATGCCACTTTTTGACCACATCAATCTACTGTTGTGAATGCTTATTTGGATAAAAAAAAATCAGATAGCATTACGTTTTAGATTTATAGTCAAATAACATTAACATTTAGTTTTATATTAAAGTACCATTAACTTTTACCTTTATAGATGTTATGTATATTTTTCAGTTATTGAAAGTCTTTGTAATTTGTTTACTACTATAGAATGCAAAAAACAAACACATTAGCTGAATATTCAAAAAGTATTCACTTTTAGCATTGTAGCTAAATATAGCTAAATAAATGACATGTACGTAGTGGATTAGTGAAAAAGCTAAACAAGCTAATCAGGAAGTCTGGTTAGATGGATGGATGTTCAGAGTAGCACAATTCATAAATTGAAAGCCTTGTGGTCGGCTGTCAGCATCTGCTTCACAACAGAGCAACTCAACAACTCACTGTTTTAAGTCAGAGGCTTTTTTAAAGCCAGTGCAATATGGACAGCTACAGGTGTTATTTCTGCCTACAGTGATGACTTATACATCCATTATCTTACACACTTATTATTCCTATTAGAGTCTGGAGGGGTTCGGGTGCCTATCTCCAGGGGTCAACAGGCAAGAGGCAGGGTCACCCCATCAAGTTAATAAATGGAGAGTTGTGGCAAGATCTAATTTACTTCTAATACATCCAGAAACATATGAAGATGTACATGATGACATTTACCTGATAATACATGGAGAAATATGACATGCACTTGTTGTTGCTGTCTGATAAAACCATCAACTCTTTAAGCCATTTTAATAAACTTTCATCTGCTTTTCAGTGATTCAAAAGCCACTAACACTTTAGCCGATAACAGGTGTGTGTCTGACTAATGACGTTCACTCCCGGTTGCTTAGTAACGACACCCGGAAGCGCAGTAGCTCCCCAAATGAATGAAGACATCCGAAAAGTACTAACCTGTTTTTTAAGACATAAAAATAACTTAGCTTATATACATAAAATCAGTGTACAAGCTGATCCAAAGCAATCTACCTATCTGATACAAATCCATGTGGAGCAATGTGCATGTAAATCCTGTAGGGAAAGCAGCGCGTGCAGAAATCCGTGACAAGTAAAGTCTCCCTGCTGAAAAGCTGATGCCCATAAAAACTATGACACTTACCTATCATGAGCCATAGAACAGGGAGATGCATTGCGGCACGATTTTAAAAACGTAGCTCAGAGGCAAACCTTCCTTTTTCCGTCTGGTTTTATCCGGTTTTATGTGGCAGTGATGTTCCTCCTTCAATCTCCCGAGACTCACTGAGTGCGGTCCAGCAATGATTCAGTAATTAACTGCGCAGCAACTTACTCATAAGTTAGGGGGCAAGACAGGGAGAAGGGAGGGTGCTGAGTGGGGAGTGAAGGGATGACGAGGATGTCTGCCATCTTGTGGACAGACATCCTCTGATGCAATATTGTTTTATCTAAAGTTGAAAAAATATTCCAGATATATCTGTGCTATATAGATTATTATTATTATTATTATTATTATTATTATTATTATTATTATTATTATTATTATTATTATTATTATTATT